>MCJB01050793.1:0-32124 GCA_002018475.1 Nicotiana obtusifolia | reverse complement strand
TACCTACACCCGTCCCCTCTTCCGCAGCTTTCATTTGTAAATATCTTTGTTTATCTCTAGGGTGTTTTAATATGTGCCTAGTCAAACTACTCGTACCGCTACGGTTGCTAGTAAATTTATGAGCCAACAAAGACCCACAACTTTTACACTTAGCCTTATTTTCTTCTCTTAGTGGAGTAAAAAAGTTCCAAACTAGAGATGTTTCGGCCCGTCTAGGAGGTCTTCTATCAAATGTAGGGGTTACTACAGGAAGGTCAGGCGAGGCATCAGTTGGGTTATTAATAGGACTAGTAGGTGTATCATCTAAATCATCATTTTCCAATATAGGTTGATTAGGATAAAGTAAGTTCATCGTTTGTTCATCTAATTGTTGACCCGGTGCAACATCGTGAAAAAATTGGCTATCAGAAAATTGAAAACAAGGATGATCACTATCTAGAATAATAGGTGCAGTAGGACGGGTAACAGGGGGAGGAGGAGTAGCTTGGCTACTAGATTGACCAATTTTAGATTTTCCCTTGCCCTTACCACCAAACATTTTTTTCAATGAAAAATCCATATTAATTATAATTACACTAAATAAAACAAACACAACAACAATATTAAAAATTAAAGAGTTTGAACGAGTTTACCGAATTAACGAACAACTTCTTGAAAAATGAATATCGTTGAAGGCTTGAAGACTTAAATACTTCAATTCACCAACTTGATAATTTTTCACGAAATTGGAATAACAAAGTAAGCAATTATGGAAATAATTAGAGAGAGATTGAGAGAATTTGTGAGTAAAAATGAAAGAATGAGGGGGTATTTATAGTTGAGAATAGGTAAAAAGTGTATTTATAAAAAGTTTGGGGTTAAAATAAAGTTTGGGGGCCAAAATGGCTATTTTCTGAACAATAAACGGTCAAAATAATGGCCCAACGGCTAGATTTTAAAAATCTGGCCGTTGGCCATTTTTTTTAAAAAATTTTTTTTTTTTTTTTTTGAAATTTTACCGTTGGGGCCCAGGCCCGTTAGGCCCGCCCGGACCAGCCCGCCTGGCGGTCCCGGGCCTGGTGGGCTTTATGTTGAGACCGGCCCGTCACGGGCTTTAGGACCGCTAGGGCCCAGGCCTGCTAGGACCGGCCCACGAGGCCCGTTAGGCCCGCCCGGACCAGCCCGCCTGGCGGTCCCGGGCCTGGTGGGCTTTATGTTGAGACCGGCCCGTCACGGGCTTTAGGACCGCTAGGGCCCAGGCCTGCTAGGACCGGCCCACGAGGTCCGTTAGGCCCACCAGGACCGCGGGCCCATGCCAGGCCCGGCCCACAATACAGGGTTATCCGCAGCGGTGAATCCACGTTATGATATCGGATTCATATGAACCCAGTATTTTTCTCATGGAACATAAATTTATGTATAAAATCCATTAGATATCACAACAAATAGTAAATATTAGCTCATTAAAAGTATAATGAGTTTGATGCGAAATACTTTAAAGTTTTTATCCTAGATCCGCCTCGTCCCCCGATTTGAGTGAGTTTCTTGATACATGGGCATAGCACGTTGAAAACATCAAATTGGGAAGCTGAATTCCCAGAATAAGAAATGAATGAGTTCTTTCTTGCTGAAAGAAACTGGAAACTAAGGACAGTTGACCTTTTCACCCCCTTGAAAATCAAACTACTCATTTTCCATAAAATTCCAGACAAATGGAAACCAAGTTTGAAACAGAAGTGCACTTCTTGGAGCAGGCTAAATTAGCACCTCAGACAAACAGAGGAAGGGGGGATAAAAATATGTCAATTTACCGGAAGTCATGCCGTTATCAATTCACAACTGGTATTGAACAGAATATGAAATGTTTTTCTTTTCTTCAATTCTAGCAGATGTGAAGGACTTATTTGTTGTAAGGTGTTTCGAGGTCTCCATTGAAAGCACAGTAAAACTAATTAATCAAAGATGGAGAAAATAAATCAAAGTAAAGAATAAATGCAAAATAAATCAGTACTTAATAGCGCCATTGCTCTATCCAAAGAAAATTGAAAAATTGAAAATGATTACTAATATCGTATAGTAGTAGTCACAAACTTGTTTCAGTATCTCCCATATCCATGTTTGATCAGTATTTCCCATATCCATCTTCAAGTTCCAAGCTCTCGAAATAGCGCCCACGCACTGACATAAACGAAGCAAACTCTTCTTCCTTTGGCACATGAAAATAGTCTATCTTTTTTGTAACCAGATCATAAGTGTAGACTTGCTTGAGAGCACGAGTTTGTAAAACTACTACAAGAAGCTGATCATCATTCCAAATTCCCAAAGGGATTGCCTCTTTGGAGAAAGGTTCTATAATGAATTTCTTAGTCCAAGAATATTGTTGAATGCCACTTTTATTCATCAGTACCCATTCAGTATCCCTAGAACCATCCTCAACGGAGACCATCATGGCAAGAGATCCCCTTAAAACTATAAGCCTCCTATGAACATATTCACGTCAAATCCACGATCATCAGGAACGTCTACAAGTTTGAATTCGTCCTTAATCAAATCAAAGCAGATCATACATTCCGCCGCTGAAGTAGCCAACCAATACACACCCATCCAGCGAAATCTGAGGTCCCCATGCAACAGTTAGGCTAAGAATGGTGAATGGTACAGTTTTCCATGAACCTGAACTCAGGGTATAAACCCAAGCCATTTTTGATGCTTCATCACTACTCCGTGGCTCAAAAGGGACTTTCAAAAGTTTATAGTCATTGGTTTGTTGAACATAACCGAGTTTTAGATATGTAAATCTGGAGCACTCAGAAGGTATATTGATGCACTTATACTTCCAAGTAGCAGGATTCCACAGGATAACTTCTGGTGACGTATAGATATCCTTCATCAAACATATTAGACCATTGTAGCAAAACTCAAAGTTTGCATAGTCCTTAGCCTCAATAACAAAAGGTAAAGGCAATCGGTTAGTAAAATATATTGGATGAAGATGGAGGAAAGAGAGGTCAGGGAAGCAGCCATAATTATCTCTGTTGTAAACAATAAGGACAGAAGCGGGGCGTGAAATTTGATGGGTGAGGTGCAGCTTAATGAAATGAGGGCTCTTAATTGTACCATGATTTGCAGAGAGACCTAAAGCTGAGCAGCAACTTCACAGGAAGTCTTAAGAGTATCTGCACCATTGCATCTTTGGGCAAACTGCAGGCCATGAGTGAGTACTCTTCTTCATCGTAGTTGCTATTTATTTGATCTGCCATGAAATTAAGCTGTAAATTAATTGGTGCTTCACGTCAAAGCTTCTAGAGATGAGGAGAAGCTGAACCACAGCTTCTAAGAAAGTCTAGTTCTCACAGATATTTCATCGAACAATTTTCTTACAAATAGAAGCATTGTCAGACTAAATGACGCATTAATCACATCATTGTCAGACTCAAACACTTAATCGAGCATAATCAACATGCAAAAACAGTATACAAACAGAAATAAGGAGAAAAAAGGCTCCTTAATTTATGAGCTCTACAGCAAAGCAAAAGAGTAACCTCTTATATTAGCACAATGTTCCTTAAATTAAGAACCAAGACTGATAGTTTCTCTTTATCAAACGGCTGTTAGGTTTAATTAAATCATATGACTAATCCAAATTATTCGCAGCAGTACCAATAAATAATATTGTTAATCAACAAACAATTATACTGCATTACCAGTAGGTCTTAAAAAATTCTCTGCTATTACAAGAACCATACACTCACAGCGAATCAGAATGCGGTTAAGATCGGGGCCTTAGTTCCTAGCTTCGATTCCGATTCCATGTAGCTATGTCCTTGCTTCGTTTTCCCCACCGGAAAATTGTGGTGCTCATTAGCCCCGATTTTACCCGTATACAACATATCAGCACAATGTTCCTTAAATTAAGAACCAGGACTGATTGTTTCTCCTAATCACACGGCTGTTAGGTTTTATTAAAGCGTATGACTAATCTCAAACATTCGCAGCAGTACCTATCAGTAATATTTGGTAATCAACAAACAATTATACAGCATTAGCAGTAGGTCCTAAAATATTCTCTGCTTGTCACAAGAACCATACACTCGATAAAGAATCACAATGCGGTTAAGATGAGTCTGAATTTCATTGAAATAGTATAATATTATGATAAAAGAATCAGGAAGTGGTCAAAAATCTTAATTGGTCCAGAAAAGCATATGAAAATTGGACAAAACATACCAAATTCTGGTGAGAGAATATAGAGAAGAAGACCTACATGATCTTGGTGAGTTGACGAAATCAGAGGTGCCGATTAGATTGGCGAACTTTGATTCACATTCAGTTCTCTTTTGTATACAATGATTTGTTCATCATACGTTAAATAATGATTTTGATCCATGCAATTTGGTTGCATATTTTTTATGATGATTTCGCAGTAAGTTTTTTTTGGGTAGGTTTAGGGATTTTGATCGAGAAAATGACAGAACTGGTCCCTTCTATTTGGATAGGTCTAAAATAGTCTCTTAAATGTACTTTTGAGCAATTTTAGCTCTTTAAGTTTGTCAATATAAGTACTTTTGGTCTCCATCAAATATTTACTAAACTGTTATTGTTAGATTTAACAGAAACTATGAAATTTCTTTTTCTAACCAAATACATCAGGAATGTCCCGGCCCAAAGTTGTAACATAAAAAAATTACACCAAACACAAAAAATAGATCAATTGTAACAAAAGGTGTACCTTAAAAATTATACCTAACACGAGAAATAGATCAAAAATAACAAAAACTGTACCTTCATATGTGAGTTCATATTAAATATTTTTTTTCTCAATTTAAGATAATCTAACAATCAGAATTTGTTAAATATTTGACGATGATCAAAAGTGCTTACTTTTAACAAACTTAAAAGATTAAAATTCTTAGGAGAATATTTAGTGAACTATTTTAGACCTACCCTACTTTTTGACCATAATTATCATTTTCTCGATTTTGATCGTGATTTTAGTTGATTGAGTGAAGTTACTATTAAAATAATAGTGACAGTAATCAGCTTAGTTAGCTTGCCTAGTTAGTGTTAGAGTCCGTTAATCTGCTAGAGCTAGTTATTATTATTAGAGGCGGTTAATTGCACATGTAGTGCACGTGAGAATACAGCATGTACTAGTCTATAAAAGGCTATCATTGCACATTTGAGCAATAAGAAAAAAAATATCTTTCTCTTCTTTATTCTCTACTTTCGCTTCTAGAATATTCCTCTCTGCATGCGTCCTAATTTACTGCTCCATTGATTGAGCAGTGAAGCTCCATCTTTGTATCAATTTCTTCATGGTATTAGAGCGGCGATGGGGAAGATCAGCTCCGGCGTGAAGCTCCGCGAAATTGAACTAAATACAGAAAGTAATTTCTGCAGACATGACTGGAAATGAGGTAAGCTCACTTGATCATAATCACCCGCTATTTCTTCAAGCAGGAGATATCCAGGGCTAGTTATGATCCCAATTAAGCTCACAGGGCCAGAGAATTATGCCCTGCAGAGCAGAGCAATGGAGCTAGCTTTGAGAGGAAAAGGTAAGCTTGGATTTGTAGACGGTTTCTGTACTAAGAGCAAATACAGAGGTGAATTAGTTGAGCAATGGGAAAAGTGTAATGCGATAATGTTATCTTGGATTGGAAGTACAGTTTCGAATGAATTAATGCCGGGAATTGTTTATGCCTCAGATGCGAGAAATGTATGGAATGACTTTCAGGAGAGGTTTGATCGATCAAACCTAACAAGGATCTATCACCTATGGATTGAGATTACAACAATGAGGCAGGGAACAGATTCTGTGACCAGCTATTACATAAAAATGAAAGACCTATGGGAAGAGTTGGATGTTTTGGCTCCACTCTCTTCATGTGACTGTGAGGAATCAAGGCCATCAGTTGAACACTTGAAATCACAGCGTGTGTTGCAGTTCCTTATGGGCTTAAGTGAAAGCTATGGGAATGTGAGAAGTAGCATACTTGCAAGGAGACCAATAGTTACTGTTAATAAAGCCTATGCGATTGTGACTCAAGAAGAAAGCCAAACAACACTTGGTGTGGTAGACACTCACAGGGATCCACTCACTATGTTAGCAGGAAAAACACAAGGATTCAAACCAAAGGCCACACGGTTAATCTGTGAACACTGTGGTTACAAGGGTCACTTGAAGAAAACTGCTACAAAATTGTAGGATATCCTCTAGATTTTAAAAGTAAGAAGAAAACTGGAGAATTTGGTGGAAACACAGGCCAGCTGCGTGGTAGAGCACAGTCAAGTGGAGGATTCTGACCATATGCCAATAATGCAACAATTGAAAATCAGCTGCAAGGACATTTCTTCACTGAAGAAGAATACTCATAGTTGATGGGCCTTCTGAACAAGCCACCGTCAAGTGACAGTACCTCAAATGTGATGGTAGGTATTGTTACATTATTATCTAGCACACATGCCTGTGAGTGGATAATTAATTCTGGAGCATCACATCATATTACACTATGCAAGGAACTACTAGAAGAACTAAGGAACTTAAAAAAAATAATATGACAGTAGAGTGCAAGTGCCAACAGGAAGTAGATCTTCCATAGCATGTGCAGGAAATATAGTGATTTTAGGGAGTCATAAAAATGCATTACATGTCCCAGACTTCAAATTTAGTCTACTTCCACTGTCAAAGTTAACCAAGGAGCTATTGTGTTCAGTCACTTTTTCCTCTAACTTCTGTGTATTTTAGGGACTTTACTATAGCAAGGTAATGGGATTGGTAGAGAAAGTAATGGTCTTTACATTCTACAGAGGGAATTCAAACCCACAGGAACCGGAGGAGGAAATGAAGCAGAGTTATGGCACCTAAGACCGGGACATCCATCAGCAGTTGCAATGCCACATATACCTAGCTTAAAGAATAAAGTCAATAATGTAGTACAGGAAAACTGCTCAATGTGCCTAATGGCAAAGCAAATCAGGTTAAGTTTTATGTTAGTAAGAGTAAATGTAGTAGTATTTTCCAGTTGATTTATGTTGGTGTCTGGGGACCCTATAGAAAGGTTACATTTGACAGAAAACAATATTTTGTAACTATAGTTGATGATTACAGTAAATATACTTGGGTATGTCTAATTCAATCCAAGTGTGAGGTCTCAATTGTACTTAAAACTTCTTAACAATGGTAAAGAATCAGTTTGATGTTTCTGCAAAGATACTGAGATCAGACAATGGCACAGAATTTTTCAATTCACAATGTAATGAGTTGTTCTCTTCCCTTGGTATAGTTCATCAAAGTAGTTGTGCTTATACACCTCAGCAGAATGGAACAGTTGAAAGAAAGCATAGACATATCTTAGAGGGAGCAAGGGCCCTTAAAATACACAGTTCAGTTCTAGTTAAATTCTGGGGAGAGTGTGTGAAGACTGCAGTCTATTTGATCAATAAATTACCAACTGCTATATTAGATAGAAAGACACCTTATGAGTTGCTTTATGGTAAGGAACCTAGACTGAATCATCTAAGGATGTTTGGCTGTTTGTGCTATGCAAGCAGCCTACCAGGGGTGACAAGCTAGCCCCAAGGGCAAGAAGAACCGTGCTAATATAGTACTCTGAAACTCAAAAGGGATATAGGTTGTTTGATCTGGATACCAAGACCTTCTTTGTTAGTAGGGATGTAAGCTTCAGAGAAGGGATTTTTCCTTTCAGATCCATGCAGATTGAAAATGAGGAGGAAGTGTTATTCATGCCAGTAATTGTCATGATAAACATTAACAGATAGGTTCAAGCTCATACACTATCATCAAATAACTCTCAAGCTCATACACCACCACCACCAGATCACCCTCCCACAATTCAGCATGACAATAATAATTACACAACAGCAGAAGAAACAACAAACCATACACCACTGATGATCATGAGACAAACATAGCAGACAAAGCATCTACTTCTCAACATAATATACAGTTTGCAGATTCTGAGGATTCAGTGCAAGGAGCTGAACCAGCAACACAAGAACCTAGTGTTACTGAGCAAATTGCAGAGAATGGCGGAGCCAAAGGAGTTACCAAGCCACCAATCTTGCTTAAAGACTATGTAACCTCTAAAGGTAGGGCTTCTGAATGCTTGTAATTTATTGTTAATTATGTGAAGTATGATCATTTGTCCGCTGGTTATCAAGAATATCTGAGTCTGTTCTCAGCACCCATAGAACTCAAGACCGTTAATGAAGCATCTCAAGATCAGAGATGGATGTAAGCTATGCGACAGGAAGTCAATGCATTATAGCAGAACTAGACTTGGGAACTAGTAAACTTACCTAAGGGGAGGCAAGCAATTGGATCAAAATGGGTGTACAAAATTAAGTATAAACCAAATAGAGAAGTAGATAAATACAAAGTCAGGCTTGTGGCCAAAGAATACACTCAACAGGAAGGTTTAGATTATCATGAAACCTTCTCACCAGTTGCTAGAATGGTGACTGTAAGGACAGTAATCAGTGTTGCAGCCTCAAGGAATTGGCCTCTGTATCAGATGGATGTCAATAATGCTTTCCTACAAGGTGACCTATTAGAGGAGGTCTATATGGACTTACCTCAGGGGTTTCAAAAGCAGGGGGAGTATAAAGTATGCAAGCTGCTCAAGTCATTATATGGCTTAAAATAAGCCTCTAGACAATGGAATATCAAATTCACAGATGCTCCACAAGCAGCCAAATAATTTAAAGTCCATATGATCATTCTTTGTTTATAAAGAAGAAAGGTGAAGAGATAGTCATTTTCCTAGTGTATGTAGATGACCTACTTATTACTAGGAACAGTGGGAAGCTAATCGACCAAGCAAAGAGCACATTGCACAATAACTTTAAAGTCAAGGACCTAGGTGAACTGAGATACTTCCTAGGGATTGAGGTATTGAGATCATATGATGGCATACTACTCAATTAGAGAAATACACTCTTGAGTTAATCTCTGATGTTGGCTTAAGTGGAACTAAACCAGTGAACATAACTTTGGAAGTAAATGCCAAGTTCACCATTGTGAATTATGATACACATGTGGGAGGCATCACAGATCCTGTGCTTCCAGATGTCACCCCTTATCAGAAGCTTATTGAAAAATTACTCTATCTAACCATCACTAGACTTGAAAATCAGCTTTGCTATACAGGTTCTTAACTAATTATGCAACAACCTAAAGTTTCACACTTGGAGGCAGCACTCAGGCTAGTTAGATATGTGAAGGGGTCACCTAGTCAAGGTATTTTGCTGAAAAATAATCCCTACATACAGTTGACTGTATTTTGTGATAGTGATTGCGCAGCCTGCCCAAACACTAGGAGATCTGTGACTAGGTACATTGTAAAATTAGGAGACTCTATCATATCTTGGAAGTCAAAGAAGCCACAATTGTGAGTCGAAGCTCAGTAGAGGCAGAATATAGGAGCATGACAGCTGTAGTTTCAGAAGTAATTTGGATAACAAGGTTGCTAAAAGAACTGAATGTGTCTATAACTACACCTGTGAAGTTACTCTGCAATAGCAAAGCAACTATACAAATTGCCTCCAACCCTATCTATCATGAGAGGACAAAACATATCGAAATCGACTGTCACTTTATAAGAGGCATGATCAAAAAAGGTCTGATAGTGCCTGAGCATGTCAATACCAAAAATCAATTGGCAAATCTGCTGACTAAGGCTCTAGGGACTGTGCAGCATCAGTGCCTTTTATCCAAGCTTGGCGTGCTCGATGTATTCCACCCTCCAGCTTGAGGGGGAATATTGAAAAAATAGTGACAGTAATTAGCTTAGTTAGCTTGCCTAATTACTGTTAGAGTCCGTTAACCTGTTAGAGTTAGTTATTACTATTAGAGATGGTTAATTGCACATGTAGTGCACGTGAGGATACAACCTGTGCTAGTCTATAAAAGGTTGTCATTGTATATCCTCTACTTTCGTTTCCAGAATATTTCTCTCTATATGTGCCACAATCTGCTGCTCTATTGATTGAGCAGTGATGCTCCATCTCTGTGTCACTTTCTTCTGTTTTAATTTGATATTTGTGTTTTAACCCTTCATTTGAGATGCATATAAGTGGGACAGGTTAAATTTAAACAAAATATTTTTACCTCTACGGATTTTCCTTTAGTTTTACGATTTTGAATTAAAAGTGTTCATTTTTTGTAAATTGTATACATAGAAGATTTTTTGTTGTTTGGTAGCATATACTAAGGGCTAAAATAACCAAATTCCCTAAGTACGATGTCGATATTTTATCGAGGAAAACACTCCAAAGATTTGGATGCTGAAATGTAAAAGAGAAAGCTCAATTAAAATATGACAATTGTACTCCTATTGAAAGAAGAGAGGGGTTGAACATGTTATGTTTAAACTTTTGGGTAAAACTGAAATATAAAACAATATCCAAAACCTCACAGCGCTCTCTTAAAATTCAAATTAGGTCTGTGTTGAATGCCAATCGTTGCTCTTAAAGTGAAGTTTCCGTTTCCAATCACTGGTACTTGCATCAATGTCAATTACCACTTCAATGCAGTACAATGACCTCTTCTCTTCTCTGGTCTCTGACATTAAATCCTACAATGGCAAAGACCCTCTTTGCCCTTGGCTCCGGTAAGCAACCCTTGAACAAAACTTATACATTTCTTTTGTATCCTTCTCTCTGAGTTTTCAATAATTTTCTGTTTTATTTTTTTGATTTGAAGAGGAATAAAGAAAATGAAAGAGTCACTACCTCCGCAGCTGCTTAAGGAGAAACTGCCACGTTTTCTTCAGAAATGTGCACAGACTTTTGAGACCGATCGCCGTTATGCTAATGATATGCGTTATCTTCGTGTCTGGTTACGACTGGTAACTTTTTTTTTTTTTTTTTTTTTTTTTTGGTTTTAAAAGAATCTATTAAATCTGGAATTTACAAATGAAAAATTTATGTAGATGGAATATGTGGATGAGCCAAAAACGGTACTAAAAACCATGGAGTTGAATCGTATCGGGATGCAAAAATCTGCGTTTTACATAGCATATGCTCTTTATTATGAAAAGGTTAAAAAGTTTGAGACTGCGGAGAAGCTGTACCGTTTGGGCGTGCAGAAGTAAGTAACTAATAGCTAGTTCTGGTTTTAAATTTATTGAGTTATTATTAGTTTTAAGAATACTTCTTTATGCATCCAAAGGCATTTGTATGATTATTAAGTTGTTATTATTGGAATTCGGTGAAAGAACTGTTGAAAAATGCTGTTTATTGATCATTTTCACCATTCAGTTAAATCGACATTAGCTTGCTAGCAATATATATGCTGTTTTTAAATTGTTGTCAAATTTCAGTGAAAAGGATTCTTCATTGTTTTGCATTTGTTTAGGGTTATCTAAAGCCATATTACTCTAAAGGGAAATGTTAGCCCATTCAGAAAAGCTTTATTCGTTTTGTCATACTTAGTGAAGGTCAATTATCCTTTCAAAGTGTGTTGCATAATCTAATCCTAGGATGCACACCAAATGTAATCCTCAGCCAAATTGAGTATCCTACTTATACAAACTTTCTTCTTGAGCTATGAATATTTGATACTCTAGAAGGTCTGATAGCAGTTTTGTTTCCTATGGCCAATTTCGGGATGTGATCAAGCAGTACTAGTGTAGGTGTGTGTCTTTGCACTATTAGTTTTGCTAATTTAAGTTGATTTACTTTACTTGTTTCTTTGGAAATTATCTGAATTATCTTGTGCGTAATTGCTGCACTGTATACTTTGTTAGATGTATTTTGAAAATCAAAAGCAGCATTGTTCCATAGATCCTTTTAGAAGCGAAGTGGCCTAATGTTTTTTCTCACTCTTTTTCCTTTGTGTCTTAGGGATGTATGAGTTTCCTTTCTATCAATCCTTTTTTAATTTCAGGCCCCGGTTATCAGATACCTAACAATTTATCTATCCTGTTAAATAATGGAATATTTTTTCTATCGTTATCTGATTGCAACGGTTTAACTAGGTAATAGCCCCTTTCCCTTCACTCAATTATTTAAACAGTCTGACCTCGTTTATGTTGGTGATGTCTTTTTCCACTAAACAGATGAAGAACAATTCTGGAAACAAGTAGTTTCACATGTTGCTTAACTGATTTCTGTCTCATTCTTCACTGAACAGCCTTGCGGAGCCACTTGATGAGTTACATAAATCATATGAGGAGTTTCTTCATCGCATGGAGCATCGTAAGAATAAGAGGATACAGGTTGGTTACATTGGTCATATTTGTCAATCAAACCTCTTCTTTTTGTTAATAGGAGACATTAACTGACAATGGAAATATATTCTGCAGCGCCAAGAAGGAAAAAATAAAATATGTCCTCTTGGTGCTAAAAACATCAGTTCGAAGAACAATGAGATTGAGGAAAATAATGAGAATTTAAGTGGAACAGAAAACAATCCTATCAGCATCAGGGATCAGTTACCCACCGCACGATCCAAGCACTTAAATATGAAAAACAAGGTTGCCATTTCACAGGGCTCCAGAAAAGAGTTTACCAGTGAAGATACAGTTGTTGTTAAATTTGTTGGTAATGCCATCGTTGGGAAGTCTGCTGTGGAAGATGCACGACATCATGGTCTGGTGGAACCTACTATTAATACGAAGGAGGCCATATATGCAATTAATAACATGTTTCGAGAGCCATTAGAGCCTTCTCTGGCTGGCAAACAATCACGTCGAAACCAGCCAAAAGTTGATCAGAGATCAAACAATGGTTTTGAGGTATTTATTGATGAAAACACAGATGGTGTTGTTGGATCATCTCACCAAACCTTGGCAAATGGTTCATCGGTGCCACAAGCCACTACAGTTAAATTTCAAGAGCCCATGCAGGAGCCATTTCAGATATTCATTGATGATGACAACACCAGTGATGTGATTGAGGGAATTCATGAGAAGGATAAGTCAGATATGGATAACTCTGACAATTTGACTGGATGTACTATTGAAGAGAGGATTGAGAACGATTTTGTGTTTCCGCGTCCTTCTGATGTTACTTCAGAATGTTCTGGAGATCCAAATTTTGAAAGGCCACCTCAAACAAGACTCCGTAGGGAGGACACAGTTGTATACAAATTTGTAGGTTCCACCATTTCAGAAGAATCACAGGTTGAAAATGTTTGCCATCATGGCCTCGTAGAACCAACAATTAACTTGAAGGAGGCTATGGATGATATTAATAGCATGTTCGGAAAGCCAATCGAGTTTACAAGGAAAAGCAGGCCAAAGAAACGGGAACAAGCACCTAAGATGGAGAGAGATGACAGTGGGTTCATGATACTTCCAGATGATGAGATACACCATCAACCAAAGAGTTCCCTGCCAGCTTCCACGGCAGAAAGGGGAAGTGACTTGTTCGAGCAAACTGTGTGCACAAAGGAGGCAATGGATGACATAAATAAAATGTTTGCAATGCCATTGGATTTCTAAGATGCTGGTAAAGTCTTCTAATTTTTAATTTTTTTTAAAACTGGTAATGTCTTCTTTATTTTCTTTTAAATATCCATGAGTTTTGAGTTTATTGACTGGTTTTGTTCTCTATTCTATCCTGCCTAATTTTTGAGATGTGTGAGATGGATCTTGTCACCCCTTGAAAAAAGAGATGGATCTGACATCTTATTTGATCAGACAAAAGCCATTGATCTTAGTCGAAGGTTGAGATTCCACAGCACACACCTATAGATGGATGGATGGATGGATGGATGGATGGATGGATAGATAGATAGATAGATAGATAGATAGATAGAGAGAGAGATAGAGAGAGAGAGAGAGAGAGAGAGAGAGAGAGAGAGAGAGAGAGAGAGAGAGATTGTAACTGGAATAATCAATTATGAAATGCAATGGGAACAAAAAGTTGCTGCAATGTGAAGAATGTTGCACTCAAGACTCTATTTCTAGAAAATAGAAATAAACTGTACTCAAGACTCTTGTGAAAACATAGAACCAGGAAAAAAATCAAAATATTACATGGTGGAAATCAATTAATACTCTGGTTTAGGAGGGCAGTAAGCTGGTCGGAAAGCAAAGGGGCCTGCAGCATAAATCACAGCCTCATAATTACTCCGCCTCAATGTTTTGTCTAAAAATCGGAGTGGAGCGCCGGTGAGTCCATAGTTGACATTAGTGAAGACATCGCAGTTTTCAAGAGGAGAGGAGACAAGTTTCACACGGCATGAATGGAGAGGATGGTCAAGATAAGAATGCCCCATTTTGAAGCCATCCAGCTCTGCAAATAAGTAGCCATTTTTATCCGTTTGAAATGCCTTATAGTAGCTTACTCTTTTCATGTAATTTTTGCAGATAACACTAACTTTAGCTGCTGCGATGGGCTTAGCACCTGAGAGAGACCATGATCCATAGTTATCACAGCTCTGGCAGTAAACCATGCCTTCAACCACCACTTGCGCAGTCTTCTCTACAGGCTTAGCTGGGGCTTTTTTATAGGCGGTTGTCAGTGGAATGGCTAATGCAAAGAGCAAAGAGACGATCAGGATAAGTTGGCTGCTTGCCATCTTCTTGAAATGACGTCGTGTAGCGCTTATGTCAGTTTTGGAATGTAATTCTTGCTTGATGTTAAAGTACATTTGAGTTGATACCTATATATAGTTTTAGGCATGGCTTTGTCTGTATGCTCTGAATGTTGTTAAGGACGTGAATGCTACTATATCACATTTGTTTAAGTTCAATATTCATCCTCAATAGTTTAAGTATGTTCATCTTCAATATTTTCCAGACGTGATGACCATGTTCAGAAGTTTATAATTTGTATAATATTCTATGAGCTTCAATATGTTCATCCCCACGTAGAGTCATGTACGTGCAAACCACTTACCCCTCCTATAATATGGTAGGGTTAGGTGAGCCAACCTACTTGAAAATTTGATGAGAAGTCTACGAGGTATGGTTATCTCATCGAAGTATCATACTAGTAAAAGGGAATAATGCTCTATTCGTATTCCATAAAGATAATCATTTTAATGTACTCTGACTATCCCAAATTGAATATTAATCTCAAAATACATTGTTAGTATTAGAACAGTTAAATAACAATAATGCTTAATCTTCAATTGGTCAACATGTGGATACTTATGTTGACCTTTGCTCTTTCGAAAAATAAATAGACTAGAGTTTGTGTTGAAAAGTAAAGTTAAATAAGGTGACATGTTATTTTTGCTCTTGGTCCTTAATTCCAAAAAAAAAAAAAAATTTGTCACCTTTTGCTTTTGTCAAAGTAGAATATACTAATTTTGACAAAAACTCTTCAAAAGGTAAGGGTAGAACTCACCCTTGAACAGATAATTCTTCATAATTTTGGAACAAAACGAGTATATAGAACTTTTTAACAGGATGCTTTGAACATAAGAAGAAAGTCGTGGAACTGAAATTTTATTTTCTTGAGATAACTTTTCTTCGTCTTATTTTTCAAACACAGGATTAGTGAAATAGTCTTGTAACATGGGCATCCAATTCAATTGTGGTGTATCTCGCGTAAGAAAAGTAAACAAAATATGTAAAGCAGAGTATTAAAAACAACTCATAATAAATGGAAATATATATATATATATATATATATATATATATTCGTCTAGCTTGCACGCACCTCCACTTACTGTATTATCATAATTCATGACAAGTTACCAATCTGTTAAGTTATCTTCTCCCGTGCCAATTCTTTCTCTTTTTCAAGGACAAGTTCATTTGGTTTAACATCTTGGTGCCTGCATAATTGACTCAAGGTAATTTTGTTTCCGTAACTATTCGAAATTGACTGTTATTTCAATGGCATAAAGTTGGATATGGATTTCTGTTTACTAGAACTAAAAAGCTTCCAAGTGATTCTACTATTCATGAATATGTGTGTTGTTTTTCTCGTTTTGTTGTCTAAAAAATACACAAAATAAAACTTGAAAAAGAATTGAGAAATAAAAGAAGAAAAACATACAACATTCAGTTCAAACTGGCTAGCGTGATGCCTTTACTTATTATTGTTGTTGAAATTCTCCAAAAAATGAGGGATTTCATATATGTTCTTCTGTTTGTTCATTTTATCGAGGCTGCTATTTGGTCTGCTGATAAGAAATAGAATTGCTCCCAAGCCTTCAAGAAAGAAAATCTTGACGCGTAAAAATTAATTTTCCTTTTTGTACACAAACAAAAACTTCTCCATCTGCTTTTCTGATCCACCCAAAAGAAGAAGAAAAAGAATGGAAAAAGGTTTTCCAACTTTGTATATACAGCTTCTATATTGATTACCATCTAAAAGCAATTTTATGGTGGCTATGCATATTAACAAGCCTCTGTTGATATAATCTCAAGCTCAGCCCACCATAGAGGAGAGAGTCTTGGGATTGCCCCATCTGGTCCTATACCTGTTATCTCTCTCAATCTGCTCGAAACCTCTCTCATCATCGGTCGTTGTCTTGGCTCAGGATGTACACACATTTTAATCACATCAGCTATCCTCTCTAGCTGCTCCTCTTGGAAAGAATTTAAAGTTGGATCCACCATTTCCCTCAGGGTTTGTCCTTCCCTTAGATAGTCTGCTGCCCAGTCGTCAAGAGAGCTGCTGTTTGCCGAGTAAGGCAGCCTACCGGTCATCATCTCAAATAAAATGACACCAAAGCTGTAAACATTACTTTCTGGACTCAACCCCGTTTCAGCTGCAGTTGTCTCGTTCCAGAACCCAAAATCCGATATTTTGGCTGCATAGTCCTCTGTGAGGTACACGGTGGAGGAGGTCAAGCTTTTATGGGGTAATGATGGCGATAAATTGTGCATGTGCTCAAGGCAGTATGTCATGCCCATTGCTATCCTCATTCGCATTCCCCAGTCCAAGTGTTCAGCTTCCCTTACTGCAAAAAATTCCAGAATTAGAAATCTTGTTGATAGCAATGGCGTACATAAGGCAGGGAAAACCAGTTTAAATGAAGTAGTCATTGTAGAGGCAGAAAAATATTCACAAATACGTTCAAGAGCGTAGGAGCTGTAATTACACAGAGACCAAATAAATCAATGTCTTTTTCATGCTAATTCACCAAAGACCTTGACCAGTTCTTTCCTTTCACTCCACACTCCCGTTTTAATTGTCAGTCTGTCGCAATTGTTAAAAAAAGGCATAAGCAGTAGATATTTCAGTTACATCTAAGAGTGGATATTCGTCACAGTGGCACAAGAAACATCTAGCGCAAACATGAGATATTTCAATCACATCAAACAATTGTTGTTTATTACATGGAAAGATAAGACTTGCATTGTAAAAGAGTAGATAAAAAGTGAATAGCAAAGATGACTTGTACATGTGTGAACATTCTGCTCGGAATCAATGATTTTTCGGGTTAATAAGCAAGAGCATTTGAAGTACAATAGTCGAACATCTTACGAGGCTAATGCGAAAATGGTTTCTTCTCCAATTACAGATAAAAATTCTCGACATGAGACCGAAGACACATCCACAGACACAATATGCTAGGCGTGAAAAGAAACTTACTTACCCGGTATTTACACCACCCCAATGAATACATAAGTGTGTTTTCACATACACTGTTATCACTTAAGCAAAGTTTTTTACTCCGTAACACGCATTGTAACATCAATTTATAACTTAGCAATTGTAAATTAAATGGTTTGCGCAAACACCGGGTGCGAGTAAGTTTTTATCTACTATATAAAAGTATTGCCTAAACATTTCAATCAAGGAGATGAGAAGAGTTGGGTAACGGTACTGAGAAGATCACAACTGCTACACCACGAGAATAAGAAACTTACTATGCAGATGTTCAAAGAGTGTCCCATTAGGAGCATACTCAAAAACCATCATTCTGGTAAATGGGTCCTCTTCTTCACAATAACCGAGAAGGCTGACAAAGTTCTTGTGATTGACTTTTGACATTGTATCAATCTGGTAAAAGCAGGGAGAAAAACATTTAGAAACTCAATAAATTGAAAGAAATGAGATGTAAAAATCCAACTGGAAGACCTAAAACACCTTTTTCCTGAATTGGGCTTCCATATCTTTTGACCAATCCTTAGCAGATTCCACTGTACGAGAGATCACAGCTATCTCAACTCCACTAGATAATGTGCCTTTATATAGTGTGCAAACAGATGAGGAACCGATTACGTTGCTGAAATCTTCACAGGCTGCTTCAATCTCTGATCTCTTCAGCTTTGGCACACCTGTTTACATAATAAGAATGAAACTCAGCTGTCTATCTTTAGAGTATTTTCTCATATTGATGAACAAAATTTTTGAGATATCAAAGAGAAAAAAAGGGAAAAGGTCAAAGATTATTATCAATTAAAAAAGAATCTTATAGCAAGTTCATATGTCCATATAGATATGGATCTGATTCTTAAGAGAACCATTTTGGTTCTACAATAGATATACTATTCATTGATGGATAGATAGAAAATTACCAGTAACAAATGCTCTCTGTAACTGACCACTCAAACCAGTGGCCCAAGGTTTTACAACAGCTATTTTGTTGCTTCGAAAGAAGATTGCGCCAGTTATCAATATGAACAGTAGAATGGGACCTCCTATAGCTGCAGACAATATTAAAACTCGATGATGACTTCGTCTGGAATTTTCACGTCCACTTGGGTTCTCTGCAGGACTGGGGAGTGAAGATGGAGAAGAAGAAGAAGAGGATGTTGGTGAAGGAGCCAGGTGAGGTTTTGCAGTAATTGACGGTGTAGGAGATGGGGAAAGAAAAGGACTCGGAGCTGGAGATGGGGAGGATGAAGGCGCATTGTTCTTAACACCAACTTCAGGAGGAGCTAAGACCGGCTGAAATTGCTTCCAAAACTTATTCAGGGGAGAAAAAGATGACACTTGTAGTAATTTTCTTCCAGCTACATCTCCAAATGCTGTTGTACTCCTGCACATAATTTAAATTCCATTATAACTACATATGTTGCTACCAAAGAAGTATATACCTATAAAGAATTTAGAGCAAGGCCCGCCAAGAAAAAAAACAAAAGAAGAAATTACCAGTTTATCTCTTCAGAAATATCGGTAAATATATAGAACATTGTTTATGAAAACATGAATTGAAATGTTCTTAACAACTAGCTATCAGAGGGTATTTGAAATTAGAGATGTTCAATGTGAAGGCCAACCAAAAGAAAACTCAAGACAATTAGAAGACAAGGAAAACCGATAGGACTTGTAAACTTCTATGCAAAGATTTCAGGGGGTTCAAAAGAACAAGCAATTAATTGCTACACATGTAGACTTATTTCACGAATATGCATTCCGATAATGGAAATCTCCTAATCATTCAAGTCATTTTACTATTACTAGGTTAAATACTAAAGTTTCTAGGATTACTCTCAAAAAATATACATTTTCAATTGATTGAAAGATGCATACCTTAATATCAATCTTCCATTGGTAGGTGACATAGGTTGGGCTCCGGAAAAGTGGTTGTTATTTGCTTGAACATCTGGGACCATTTGAAGACTATCGGTTCCAGGAAATACGTTGCTAAACAGCTCATTGTTGTCTAATAAACTGCATTACGTGTAACTCTGTGAGTAAGGGAACAAGGAGGTGAATTAAAAAAAAATGACACCACGTCTGTTTGAACTCACAGGATTTCTAGAGAGGGATTGTTGCAAAGATCAGAAGGCAGCGGCTGACTGAAGTTATTATATCCAAGGTCCAGAATCTCCAACTCTTTTAGCTTTGCAATCTCATCGGGTATGATCCCAGAAAAAGAGTTGTTACGTAAAATTCTGCAAAGAAGTCTCCAGTGAGTTGTCAATTATCTTGTCAAGCAAAAAAGACTTAAATTTAGGATTCATAATGACAGCAACTAGACCAACGAAAATATCATCTGGCTAAATATGCACATACATAATGCTCAAGTGAACCAAGCTCGCGAGATCAGGAGCTAGAGTACCACAGAGATGGAGATCTTTCAAATCCCTGTGAGTAGTTTATAAAACACAGATTAGTTAAACCCGAAGGAACATCAATATCATAGCTATACTTACAGTAGACTATTCAAGTTAGACACGTATACTACTTATTCTGTCTTGAAAATTATATACAACATGATAATAAATGGAGACATTGTGTATGAAATCCAATGCATTCATGAAAATGGATGTAGTTAAATGTGTTTCTAGTGTTAGCTAGGGATGAATGTATTCTAACTATGATACAATTGCACCTTTTACAGAATTTGAGTGCTGTGTTAATTCCTAGAAATATAGAATCAAGAACACTATTGAATTTAGACTTTATTTACGTCCATTGTCGAGCCTAAGTAATTATCTTGATCATTGTAAAGCATAAGGTTGTGCTTAGCCTCTCAAGCTATTGAGTAACAAAAATCAAATTGAATGGTACTTAGCTACTCTATATACAAAATTCTTATAAAAATGCTTTGATAAAAATTGGTGCCAAAATTCTTATAAGAGGATTTATGCAGAAACAAATACAATAGAAAGGCATCCCACAACTTTAGGTTAAAACAAAGGAATCCCACAATTGCAGCCACTTTAAGTAACTTACAGAGCCACAACATTTCCATTAAAGCACCCAACTCCAAACCAAGAACACGGATTCTCCATTTCATCATCTTTCCAATTCGACAAAGCCCCAAACGGGTCATTCTCCACTCTCTCCCTAAATCTCAACAGTGCCAAACCTGAAATAACAAGTAAAAAAAAATCATTTAATACGAAGCCCAAAAGAAGTAAAGACTGAATCTTGAAGCTAAATCACAACTTTTTAACTGCCACTCTCCAATAAAATAAATCTAAAAATAGTAAATAATCAAAGAAAAGCTCATACCTTCATCGTTGAGGGACCAACAGAAACTCAATTTCTGATTCACAAAACACACGAAGAGAGCAAAAACCAACAAACCATGCTTACTGAATTTCCAGTGCTCATTCATTTCACAAACCCAAAATTTCTTCTTTTACCAAAACTACTGAGATCAACCCTTAAAGCACAAAAATAGTCAAATTCACAAGCCAAGTTGACTCCGTAAAAGCCACCAACTTTAAACTTAAACTCATCAAAAACCAAAAACCCAGAAATTGAATAAACACAGTAAATAAAATCCGTCGGACGGAGAGAGAAAACAGACAAAGAGATAAGGAATGAATGAATAGATTAAGACAAGAAGACGAGTTTGTTTGACAAACGCGTACAAAACAAACATACAACCAAAAACTGGAAACTCTTTATTGACTTAACAAACAAACGAAATTTCACTGTGTTAACCCCACAAGTGGTAAAATGGGATTGACTTGCTCATGAATAGAAAGAGAAAGAGTTGGGTTTACTGTGTAAAACGTGGGGTTTACGTTCGAGTTTCGAAAAGGGTGCTTTCAGGTGACAAAAGAAAAAAGAATGCAGACTTTTCAGTACCAGTAGCCTACTTCTTCTTCTACTCTAAACTTTCAGAAAGTCGACGCAATGTACTTTGGTTTTCAGGGAAGAAAGATTTACAAAAAATGTGTGACGTAGAAAATGGTTGAGAAATTGAATGATTCATAAAACTGTGACCGAGTAAAAGCCATGGATTCGAGGACAAGTCATCAATAGGAACAAGGAGCTTACTTGGAAAATTCAGAGCCCGTTGCTATTAGTACCCATTTGGTAGCCTAGCGTACGTTCCTGACTTTTCTTTCTTTATTTATTTTGTTTTTTTTTTTTTTTGGGGCGGGGGAGGGGGGTGGTAAGGGCTGCACAACCTGATGGTTTTATCTGGGAAATGTGACATTAATATTTTTTAAAATTTTATTTGTTGGGTACTGATTTAACATGTTAGGAGAATGAGTAAGCAGCAGATAAAGATTTGGACATCTGAATTCTACTAAATAAATGTTCTTCTTTTTAATCCCAAATTTGCTAGATGTGGATTAGCAGTTGAGGAAATGTATAAGGTAAGTAAAAGTTCACTTTCATTAGTTAAGTTAGTTGATACAAATAATCGAGGAAGGTAAATCTAATTAAACAAGTAGATCTGAAAGTTGCCTATGGAGTTCACTAAGGCCCCCACCCCCAACCTAAGAAAAGACCTATTCAACTGATAATATCAGCAAGTAGGGGCGTCAATGAATCTTTTAAAAGTCGTCTAAACAAATGAATCGAACCGTACCAAATCGACTATAAGATTTATTTTAGTAAAATCGTAGGTTTTTATATAAATTTATAATCTTATCGATAATTATGATAAATTTTTAGTTTTACAAAACTAAACCGAAAAAATATCAAACCGTACCAAATAATTTTATATAAGAAAAATATATTTTTATATATTAAGTTTAAAATAACAAAACATTAATTTTTTTCCTTGGTCTTTGTGATTACGGAAACGCTTACGGTCAACAAGTAATGAAAACCCAAAGTCTCAACTCTCAAACTTATTATGCTACTCCTATTGAAACTAAATTAGATCTATCTAGCATCTTGATTAGTATGCCACAGTTATTTCATGAGAAGTTTTACAGTGTGCCTCACACAACTGACATTAGTTGTGTCAGTTGTGTGAGGCCTCTTTTTATCTCACAAATTTACGGTCTCATATCTTATATTTTTGGGTCCACAAAATTGCGAGACAAAAAATAGACCTCACACAACTAGTGTCAGTTGTGTGAGGCATACAATAAATTTTTTCATTATTCCAACAATCTTGAGTGACAAACCATAAGTATTGAATATCCTTTCTCTCCTATGATTCAGATTTTTGGATTCTTATTCTTCTAATTGACTTTATTCTTGAGTCCAATATTGACTCTATTCATTTGATCTATATATTTTTTGTCTTTGCTTAATTTCTCTTATGTTGTACTGAAATAATGTGATGAATCTCTATTACTGACCATCTTTCATATTACCTTGAGTCATCGTCTTTTAAATTGTAAAAATATCTAGGGAGTTTTGCTGAAATTCTAAGCAAGTATGGATCTTATCGCGTTCTAACATCTATTAGCGACTCTTTCATTATGTTTTAAAAAAATTAACGAAAATTAATCGAACTACACTGATATCGAAAAGAAATCGAAATGATCGGAATAATTTTAAAAAATTTAATATACAAAATAGAGTAATCAAAAAATTGATATGATATAACTATTATAAAATAACCGGCCCGAACTATTAACAACCTATCTGCAAGTGTGAAAGGATAAGTGTGTCGAGTGAAAACTTACATGTATATTACGTTTACATCAAATTAAGTAATTTTATCTTTAACTATTAAGGTTAAATCTGTTTAATTTAATGTAAACACTTGGGTGTGAATAAAATTGAACCGTGTGTCTGTGTGTATAGATCTATATCCTCTCTCTTTCGCAATTGTGTGACTAAGATGATTTAAGTGATAAAAGTCAATTTGTTGATCCGGGAGCAAAAGTTAGGAAACTATGTAGAGCTGAAAGAGAGTAACTTTTTCTTACCCCTCGGCGGAAGTTTCTCACTTTGTTCCTTTAGTGACTTAAATCTGCAATTTTGAGACTGGAGAGTGTTTAATTACTAGCTACTTGCGCAATCTATATTGACGAGCGCAAAATACAATATAAAAATTAATATTCGTTTGCTAGAAATTATATAATAAAATTATTATTTTCACAAGAATTAGATAATGTTTAATATAACTTATGATTTTCTGCTATTCAGGATGATCAACACTAGATTTTGGATAATTACTAACTACAATTAACAACTAAATTAAGATTATGATTAGACTTGATCACATAGAATGAGATTTGAACTAAAATGGTTTGTAAACAAATACGAGCAATAAGGGTCGCGATAGGATAGGTGAAAGATAAATATTCGGAATCTAATTCTGGTTAATTTTACTTCTAAGGTTCTAATGATTCTCACGAATTCACTTGATAACAGGTTAAACGTAAGGAGATTCCTCTCTCGATTAAATCTTAACTCTACAAAATAAACTAATATGAAGCATGGAGAAATATGCAAGAAAACGCTAATGGACTAGTCTTTAGGAAAACATCTTTCAAATATTTTCCTAACTTTGTTTAATCAACAATTCAAAAAACTCTTTCGATTACATAGAAGAAGCACCAAATTAAACCAACCCAAAATAATGTAAAGGTAATCACCAAAAATATTCCTCTTTCGATTAAATAAACCGGTGAATAAAGTTGCATACAATTCAAAGTTCTATCAACGTATTCCTACAATTGAACTAGAGTTAAATTCACACATATCAATCACACAACATATCCATCAAACTCTATAGTAAACTACTCCGTAACAATGGAAAAGTCATCTAAAAAAGTTTTAAAGACATAGGCAATATCAACGTTAATGATTGGATACAAACTCCAGTATTGTACCGATCGTTGGTTGAAATCTTAATGAAATCCTGTATCTTTTTGCTTTAGTTGTTCCTCAAATCGTTCGTAGGTCAAAAGTTCCCTAAAAATCGTATTTTTAGTATATTTATACATGTAAGAACTGACCAGGACGAAACTATTATTTTCAAGCCGAAGTGAGAAAATTAGATAGCGAAAATACATCTTGCATGCCGCACCGTGCGCCGCACAAGTGGACTTTTCAGAAAGTTAATTTTTCAGAGAGTTGATTTTTTATCGGTAGTGTATATTTCTTAGAGCCGGAATTTTTCTCAATCTTTTTATATCTGGACTTGATCCTTAGCCTTCAAACATGATCCTGATTTAATTTTTTGAACTTTTACTCAAATTTCAAAGCTCCAAATCATCCCACTCAACTCCAAAATCGCTTCTTACGCGGAGTCATCTCCTACAAAACATATACACATAATAAGAAACCAGCAAGTGGGGACACCTTTTGGAATGAGACACCCAACCGTATAAGTCAGCAATAGAAAGAGGGGCCATCATTAATTCAATGTTATTAAATAATGCAGCCGACTAAGTTAAATGCAAGCTTTATTTGGTATTGTTGAACAACATGGACAATAAACCGTGCATATGCATAATTCGTGGCAGTCCATTTCTTGCCGGGCCCTCCTCTCGTCATTGACGGATTTATAACGTAGTTTACAGGGTATATGAACTCATAATTTTATTTTTAAATTAGATATTTTATATATATGTTTAAAATTAATTTAATATTATATGTTGGCACTTATGATTCAAAAGGTTGAATATTATATTTGGTTGATTATTGAGTTATTTAACAAAAAGAACAATCCCACTTAATACTTTCTTCTCCCTTTTTTAATAGTGTACTTATACTTTAAAAATGCTAGATCCGACTCTGCCTAGTCTAGAGTTTCATCTGTCTTTATTTACCCTAAAAATCGAGTAACAATTGAATTTGTTCGCAGTGCTAAGGATGCGCGAATATATTTGATACAATGTAAAATATAAAGCAGATAACTTAGAAATACAATGGATAAAAAGTAGTAATCAAACCATAATGGTTGGGTAGCTGGTGACAAAATATTAAAAAGTAGATAGAATTTGATGAACTGTAGCAATGAGCAGTAATAATTTCTAGTGTTTTTTCTTGAAAGTATCGTCTGTTCCCATGAAGGTCGAAATGCCCTTCTTATAGGTAAATAAAAGAGCCCTATACATGGTAAAAGTCTAATTACAATGTAAATCCCTTCAATTATGGGATGAGATATCCTAAAATGGTGGCTTAACGTCTATAATGGTTGAGATATTTACTCCAGGCGAGATATCAGGAATCCACGAAATATCTGGTTGTAACTGACCTTCTGTTACGAGATGCACTATTGGTCAATATCGGTCAGCCCGTTTCGGTTGCTCCAAATATGTGCTCGACTTGCTGACCTCGGGTCGAGACGACCCGGTCTCATATCGTATCCGGGCGCGACCCTTCTCGAGCGGTCGACCACATTTGACCCAATACAGATAGTACCCTCGTTTATTGGAGAGTAAGGACAAAAAACGGTCATTCTTCAAGCTTTTTGATTAAGTAATCGACATATCCCTTAAGCATGCCACGAAGCCAAAGCCACCAAACCGTTTAACCCTAAATGGACCTTTTGCGTGACGGTGATGCTGTGACGCACATGACCATTGACGCGAGAAATCATTACCTGTCTCGTCTGCAGAGCCCTATACCTTCTGTGTGCATTTAATGCGTGCATTTAATGTTTATATGCCTCGTGCTCTGAACCGCCGCCTTTTGAGAAAATATAAATACTTCTTTCCCTCTTTGCGTTTTACTTCTTTACTTTCACGCTGATTACCAATTTACTTCCTTAAGCTTTTTTCACCAGAAACAACTTTTAGTCTTCTTCGCCAGAAAACTCCTCTTCTCCTTTGTTTCTTGCTTCCGCTATTTCAATGGCCAAAACTTCTAAATCAGTTCCTCAAAAACAAACTTCCTCTGCCCAGTCTGTTGAAGAGGTTGAGCCTACCCGTACTGAGGAACCCTCTATGGAGCCTCCATTGAAGGCCTTCATACCAGTGGGATGCTTCATAGGTTCCGACTTTAAGGTCGAGAAGCCTTCCTCGGTGCCTGGCCGAGGTGAACCGGTTTCGAAATACATCAGTTCGATCAACCCAAAATATCTTGAAAGGGTGAAGGCCGAATGCCATTAGGCTGATAAGGAAATAATAATCCCCTCTCCGAACGAAGCCATTACCACATATTTGGAGGGATACCTTAGTGTATATACTTACCCGTTCACGCTAGGACCCATAAACCCTCTAATCATCGAGTTTTGTAGGAGATACGAGGTCACTCTAGGTCAACTCCACCCTTCTGTGTGGCGTATAGTTTACCTTTTCCGTTTTTTCGTAGATAAGGTCGAGGGGGGCACCCTTTTACCCTCGACCATTTGCTTCGATTATACAGTCCCCGGATGTTCCGAGGGGGGCTGATTAAACTAGCTCGCCGGGCCAGCAAGGCTCCGTTCTCGAGCATTGACGAAGATAGGGATCGGGGCTGGATGAGCCGATACGTCCGGATTAAAACTTCCGACCTGATCCCTGCCGATGGTATGCCGTTCCCCGAGAAGTGGAACATGAAACGTAAGCGCCTCTCTATTTTATATCTCTTATTACTATCCTTCAATGTTTAACCGATGTATTATAATGTGCAGCCGTTTCCCAGGCATCGGCCGCAATTGAGGACTTGAAGGAGTGGGTCAGGAAGGTCGTGGCCCAGAGATCCTATTCCGAGCGAGCCTGGAGAGAGATATCAAAAGGCCTTTGGGAGGCTAAGAACCATGGTGAGCTTCATCGATATTCATATTTTCTAAAACGATCGACACCAACACTTAACCTTTTGAAAATTTATTTTGCAGGTCTCTCGAAGGATGCCGAGCTGAGGTTGGCTGTTACCGGTGGGGCAGTTCATTGTCCTCCTCCCACATCGGAGAAGGAGGGAGGAAGAAAGAGGAAAAGGGCTCCCGACCAGGCTGAGCCCGAAAAGAAGAAGGGTAGGAGGAAAATGATAGCTCGTAAAATCACAGCCACCGATCCTTCCCTCACACTGAGTGATGACTCCGAGGGGGAAAAGAGCCCCGAAATTGCACACGACAAACCCCCTCGGGAAGTCCCCGAGCAGAGCGTAGAAGAAACCGGTGCCTCCCAAGGAGAGACTATTGAAACGGGAGTGAGGACTGGGGACCGGGCCAATGTGCAGGCGGCTGCACAAAGATCCTCGGATATCCCCGAGATGGTACATTCACCCTCTTCAGAGACAACTCTGATAGACGCCCAAGATGCTAGAATGCACACGCCGAGCAAGGTGCCGGCTACAGCAGGGACCTTCGAAGAATTTTTTGACGGGGTGCCGTCGGCTGATACTTTTGGCCTTGAAGTCCCTAGAATGAGTTCCCCAGCCGAGACAAGCGAAATGTCGGATGGTATCAAATTGGTCGATAAATTCCCCACACCGAGCTCGAACCCTGAAAGGAGGAGGGTGATAACCTTTACTGTCCCCGAAGACGCCCGAGCATTAGGTCCGCCGGTAGGCGTAGCAAGCTATCTCCACAGCTTGGAGACTGAAGAAGACCGGGCTGCAATGAACGCTGTGGATTGGGCTTGTTTGTTCAACGAAGCTCAACAGGCATCGAACAGAGTACGTTTTCTTGTTTACTTTAAACTATACTCAACGTTTCGGCTTCGAACCCATATTGACAATTTTCAATTTGAATTTTCCGCAGTCTTCGGTGCTTTATCACGAAATGTTCCTTCGCATCAAAGAAGGAATGACACAAGAATGGGATCGACGTCAGCGGCTTGAAAATAAGTTGTCAAGTCTCCGGGCCGAACTAAACTATATAAGGAAAGAGCATGCCTCTTGCGTTGACCAACTAGGGCAAGCGGATAGTCGGTTGGATCAACTCCGGTTTGAGCTAAACGAGGCAAAGGCTGAAACGAGCGGTTGGAGAACCAAGGCCGAGATTCTAGCTGCAGAGAAAATGACTATCCAAGAACAGGCCTCGGAAGCGCAGGAAAGAATCGGAGCCCTTCTTAAGGACAATGAGTTCCAACGTCTTCAAGTCGAGTCGCTCAACCAAGACCGGGCGGCTCTGACCAATCATCTCCAGGAAGCAAAATCGGAGATCGCCGCTACTAAGGCCAAAGCTGATGACTTGATAGCTCAGTAAAGAGCTGATGCTGAGGTAGCTCATGAGCAATTGAAGGCGCTGATCGAGTATACTCAATGTCAAACTCGCCTTTCTGTTCTCGAGGAGCTCCAAGCCCGTGGCCTCGATTTGTCTTCCGATGTTGCTGAGGCATCAAAAGTTGAGGACGAAATGAGAAGAAGAACCTTTCCAAAAGAGTATGAAGACGGCTCGGATTGATATTGTCTTGATACTTTATTGCCTGAGTTATGTAAAGATCCCACCTTGTATAAAGACATTTTAATATAGTTCGAGTTTGCTCCTTAATTCTCATGCATCGAAATGTCCTGCCTTAGCTAGGATTATAAATTTTGACCGACTAATTAATAGTTAGCCCGGCCTTAGCCTCGTAGCAAGTTCAGAACACATTAATAACTAGTTTGTCCTTGGCCTTGTTCAAAGCGATAACTAGTTTGGCCTTAGCCTTGTTCAAAACGATTTAAACGAGCTCTTATTTGCTCTGCTTTCAACCATTAAGCTTGTAGGAATTGGGGCCACGCCTTAGCAAAAAATTAGACCCCTATCAAATAGGTTTGATCTTAACTCTGTTTCGAAGTCTTGTTCTTTCGGGCTTCGATCAGATATGAGTTTTCAATTTGATTCGGCCTTGGACGTAAGTCGGGATTGCCAGGATAGGTCTTAATTCCCTATGCGCTTTGTTAGCTTTAATAAGGCCTTAGCCTGATTTGCCGGTTTTGGAGTTTGCCTTGTTAGGTCTTATCCCCCCCGGTTTCGATGTGCGTTTTTCACTAATATCAGTTATTGATAATGCGAAGATAATTAAATAAAAAGCCCTTAGGCTTGAGAACACAATGTAGGAATCAAATGACTTTGTTAACATTCATGTACTTGTACATCTTCATTTGTCGGAGGGGAGCAAGATCGATCTACCCGGGTACGGCTCTTTTGACCGTTTGACCCTTACATGAAATCCTAACAATCTTTGTTTAGCCCCCTCGAAATCGAAGTAACTAGCCTTTGGGCTTAAGAACTCGTGAGTTCCAGTAAATGGTTAATCTATGTTAGCACGACATATGGTTGCCTCATTAAAAACCTTGCCGTAAAACCCAATTTGGGATAAAACCGGTCGAAGGAAAAAAGAGTGCAACGCGTGCTTTCAGTCTAATACTTGGTGCTTAACTTGCTTGATATCGATCTGTCCTGCATATGTCAGTACTAATAAATAGAAATAAAAAGAAAGTAAAAAGGGTGAAGTAATTTACCTTAACAGTAGTATCTTTTCAAGTGGCTCACATTCCAGTTATTTGGCAACGGCTTACCATCCAAAGTTCCAAGCTTGTATGAGCCCTTCCCGGTGACCTTTAGTATATAGGGACCTTCCCAGTTCGGTCCCAGTTTCCCTTCGTTAGGGTCTCGAGTACTAAGCGTGATTCTTCTAAGTACCAAGTCCCTTGCATTGAAGTGTCGAAGTCGAGTTCTCATATTATAATACCTCTCGATTCTCTATTTTTGAGCTGCCATTCGGACTAAAGCAGCTTCTCTTCTTTCATCTAACAGCTCCAGGCTAGTATTCATAGCCTCTTGGTTAGACTCTTCGGTTGCGTGCTGAAATCTGATGCTCGCTTCGCCTACCTCGACCGGTATCAATGCTTTAGTGTCGTATACTAAAGAAAATGGAGTGGCTCCGGTACTGGTTTTTTCAGTCGTTCGATACGCCCATAAGACTTCGGGTAACATTTCCCTCCATCTTCCTTTAGCGTCAACTAACCTTTTCTTCAGGTTTTGAATTATAGTTTTGTTGGTCGATTCTACTTGACCGTTGCCGCTAGGGTGGTACGGAGTTGACAATATCCTTTTGATTTTGTTGTCTTCGAAGAATTTGGTTGCCTTACTGCCGATGAACTGCTTTCCATTATCGCATACGATCTCAGAAGGCATCCCGAATCGGCAGATGATATGGTCCCATATGAAGTCGATCACCTCCTTTTCTCTGACCTTCTCGTAAGCCTGTGCTTCCACCCACTTAGAAAAATAGTCAGTCATAAAAAGGATAAACTGAGCTTTACCTGGTGCTCGAGGGAGCGGGCCTACTATATCCATTCCCTGCTTCATAAACGGCCATGGCAATATAACTGAATGCAGTGTTTCAGCAGGTTGGTGGATGATCGATGCGTGTCTTTGACACCTGCCGCATTTGCGTACAAATTCCTTTGCGTCCTTCTCCATATCGATCCAGTAATAGCCAGCTCGGATTACCTTCCGAACTAATGAATCGGAGCCCGAATGATTGCCACAAGCTCCTTCGTGTATCTCTTTCAAAATATACTCGGTATCCCGGGGCCGAAACATATAGCTAGGGGTCCTCCGAAGGTTCTTCTGTATAGAGCTCCATTATCGGCCAAACAAAATCGGGCCGCCTTTGCACGCAATGCTCTCGACTCTTTGGGGTCAGGCGGTAATTTACCTGAGCTGAGGTATTCTATGTACTTGTTTCTCCAATCCCAAGTCAGACTTGTCGAGTTGACCTCGGCGTGACCTTCCTCCACCACCGATCTCAGCAACTGCACGACCTTTTCGGAGTCGATTTCTTCATCATCGACCGACGAGCCTAGGTTAGCGAGGGCGTCGGCCTCGCTGTTTTGCTCCCAAGGTATGTGCTGCAGGGTCCATTCCTTGAACCTGTGTAAAGTGACCTACAGTTTATACTTCGAATGTTCTATTCACTTGGTTGACTACAAGGAGAGAGTCGCACTTGGCCTCGATTATTTCTGCCCCAAGGTTCTTGGCCAATTCTAGAACTGCAATCATAGCCTCATATTCGGCTTCGTTGTTAGTCAGTTTTATAGTCTTAATGGACTGTCTAATTGTGTTCCCGGTCGGGGGCTTGAGTATGATGCCTTACCCCGACCCTTTCAAATTTGAGGCTCCGTCTGTGAATAGAGTCCACGCTCCCGAAGTAGTCCCCGATTTAGTCATGAGCTCTTTCTCGACTTGGGGAATGAGCGACAGTGTGAAGTCGGCGATAAAATCGGCCAGCACTTGAGATTTTATCGAGGTTCGAGGTCGATATTGGATATCGTACTCGCTGATCTCGATGGCCCACTTGGCCAGTCGGCCAGATAACACGGGCTTATGCATAACATTTCTAAGTGGGTAAGTTGTCACCACGCATATTGGGTGACATTGGAAGTATGGTTTCAATTTCCTAGAGGCACTCAATAAGGCGAGTGCTAATTTTTCTAAGTGCGGGTACCTGATTTCGGCTTCTCCTAATGTCCTACTAACATAATAAATGGGGAATTGCGTACCTTGTTCTTCTCGAACCAAAACTCCGCTTACCGCTATCTCCGACACGGCGAGGTAAAGATATAATAGCTCGCCTGTTTTTGGCGTATGTAATAGAGGCGGGCTCGAAAGGTACCTTTTCAGTTCCTCTAAGGCGTGCTGGCACTCCGGTCCCCATGAGAACTCGTTCTTCTTTTTTAACAAATTGAAGAACCGGTGGCTTCTATCCGACGATCTAGATATGAAGCGGCCTAATGCTGCAATCC
>MCJB01050792.1:33015-56000 GCA_002018475.1 Nicotiana obtusifolia | reverse complement strand
GTCCGAAGGATGGATCTCGCCAATATCCGCTGAACTGGACAACCTACTGTAGTGGGGGAGCCTCGTCTATCTGTCAGTCCGGACCTGCAGCACGACATGCAGCGTCCACAAATAAAGGACGTCAGTACGGATAATGTACTGAGTATGTAAGACAGAAAACATAATGTAAGAACAATAATAAGCATCAGGGTAAGAGACATAGAACCTGTACCATCTGAATGCCTCTGAGGGCGACTAACCATGTCATGCTTGACATGCATATGCATATACATATATTTATATCCTTTTTAAAATCATCATATACATATATACGCCTCTGTGGGCCATCATCATCTCATACATATGCCTCTGTGGGCCTCCTCATCATCATACCCAACTGATCAGTGGTTGCACAATAGGTGCCATACCCGACCGACTATAGCGCGGCTCGGTAGAGTAACATAGCTGTCGACTATAGCGTTACTAAGTAGAGTAAAACATATACATATGTATAGTTGCACAATAGGTGGCATACCCAGCCGACTATAGCGCGGCTCGGTAGAGTAAAATAGATAATGCATGATGGACTTATAAGAGTCATACTACCATGGTGAAATAATAACATATCAATCCTCCCATAAGAGGGGAAACAATATACGTACTGCTACCTTCTAAGAGTAGAGTATCTTTGGGGTTCGTTCATTGCCTTGTGTACAGTCAGAGTCGTGCAAAAGAAGGAAAAGGATAGTCTCACATACCTTGCAATACTTTGCAATCTCAAGCTATGAAACTTCCACGACTTCTTAGTCTACAATAAGAGAAAGGACACTAGCGTTATCGTTCAGGCGTCGCAACTATTATGTATCGACTGTAACCTATTTTGCAATAAAACGGACAGCACCTCCCCTATATATATGACTTCACACAAGTCAAAACAGCCACCAAACAGCCAAACAACATCAATAAGAATCATATTGAACCTCCCAAAACAGTCCACGCACAAGCCAATCGCTTCATACATACGATGGCCACTATAGTCGTGTCAAACGACCCGGAAATGTTACAAGCAACTATCAGGCCACAACCCTAAGAATATATGGTGTTTCTCCACACCCTTTCTCCTCCAAAACTCCACAAATAAATAGTGAAACACGCAGCTTTACAGCAACACAAAACAGTCCATAAAACAGTCCGCTACAAGTGAATAACTCGAACTCACGGCTTCCGATCACCGTCCCGTGAGTTCTTACACACATAGAACGAATTACCAAGACTTAACAGTAGAAAACATGTATTAAATAGAGCAGTAAACTCACCTTTCTTTTTAGATAACTCAGCCCTTGCTTTGATTCCTCGAACTCTAGGGTTTACCTTCAACTAGAACTTGAAAGAGGGAAAAATCGATTAGGGTTTGTGTGGTGTTATTTTGGGGAGGGGTTGCAGGGGTTCTTTTAGGTTTTGAAGCTGTGAAATGATAATGAATTATCAGGCTTTAGAAGCTTTTAAAAGCCCTCTCTTAACCGACTTGGGGCTTTTAACTTTTAGCTCTTACTTTTGGCAAGTAGGTGATGCACCTACTTGTCACCTACCAGCCTGCGCAGTTCTACGGAAATTCAATTATCTGAATACTCCGAGATCGTATTGACAAACAATTTGAAGAATTGGAAACTAAACTCATAGACCTTTAATTTGGTAGGTAGATCACCCCGTAACTCTGTAAATTGGGAGAAAATCGCAGAAATATTTGACCTAACATTTAAGTAAAATTGTGAACCTAAGTTGCGACAACTTTTGTCGACTTTTGTTTCATAACTCGTTTGACTTCAAGACTTATGAAACGAATATCATATCATTCAAATACCTTAAAACATGACATTTTGGTTATGTTAAACACCTCTCGATTTTCCCAAAAATGCGAGTTACAACTTCCTTAACTCGTTTATCCTTTAATACTTGTTAACCGCCCTTATACACCTTTGCATCGTTTAGGACCAATAGGACTAAAATCTTATTGTCTCAAAGGTAATTCCCTTCTCGAACCTAGGTAGACTATCTTACGGTGTAATCTAACACGTACAAATATGGGTTATAACAAACTAGCTTTATCGTAGAGCCGTTATAGAATATGGTTGCTGTACTATCTCTTGTACCTCTGATATTAAGAGTGATTCTTCAATGTTTTCAATCATAATCTCTATAATTATCTGGGTCCAATAATCCGACTCCTGATTTACTTATCTGATGTAGCTCTTTTGTTTTCCTCTTCTCCCTCAGCCTTTATGTAGGCTTAATCTGTCTTCCATTCTGTGGCTCAGGGTATTAGTTATTACTTTAGCCTTTCATGTATGCTATGGAATATCCATGATATAATCTTCTAACAATTCAATCCTTTGTCTGTGACATGGACTCAATTCTTTCTTTTAGCCTATACCAAAGTCTTTTATAGCTGTATGAATGTCAACATATATGTTCCATGGATAATACTCCCAAATATTAAGTGCGTTCATAACATAACTAACTCTGGGTCATTGATCTAATAATTCCTTTCGTTCCTTCTCAGCTTTCTTTAAACATAAGCAATTACTTTTCTTGGTCTTTCTGTCATTTGTTGCGTGAATACTTAGCTTATCTTAGTTCCCACACATGCCGGAATGTTTGTGCAACTCATATAATCTCGAATATTAATTTTGATTTTACTTCCCGTTCATTAGCCACGATAGGTGCCTCTTTCTTGTGGAGTGCATACAATGTTGTAGTAAGACTACTATTACAAGACTATTTCTCCTTCAAGTTACTATGCTAGGTTGAAGCCTTCTTCCTTATTTCCTTAGCTAGTCTTTTATTGTAGTACTTAAGGGGTGCCCTCTAACTCTTATAAAGCTGCGAGCTTATTACCTCGTATACCTGATGGAATTTTTGATGTTCTTACTCGCCTACAATTATCCTTAGTTACTTACCTCCGTGCCCTTGTGCTTGTAGGGTTACTTCTGAACTGAAATTTTTGACTGTCTCCCCAGTGGCATTCTCCTTTATTTCCATAACACTAATACGGTGCCTTTAACTATCCCAATTCTTATTTGAATATTTCTCAAGAGTTACGATGTCGTATCTGCGAGACTAAATTTCCTATGCTGGGTTTCACTATGTTTATCTTGCATGATCTACTACTTTGTGTGAGACCTCTTGTCTAGCCATAACCAGGCACTTCCTGAATCAAGTACGAACTAGTCGTCAGTCCATGCTCATATTATACTCTATGTAACCTCTCTTGGATTATGTCTTTTGACTTATATTAGCTTTTGCACTACCTCCTAATGCATCAAGTGTCCATTCGCACTTATTTACTAATTAAGATCTCGGCAGGGAACCCTTACTGCATATTCTCAGCATCGTCCTTACATAACATTATGGAGTCATAACATATCTGTAGGATCGCAGTAAATGCAATCTCATCCATTTCATCTTTTTACCACACTCTTCCTTTACCATTTCAAAGTTACATGAACCACTTAACTCCTACTTAATACCATATCACACCATCTTTCCACCTTTAGGGGAGTACTAGCATTTAATGCTCTGAAGTTTACTTGTAGATGTTTTACCTCTTCATCTTCGACATCTTTCCATATTTTCAATGACCCTTACTCTCCTTGCAACCCTTCTGTACCAGGGATAATTGAATTTCTCGTGCACGAGGGGGACACCTAGTGTAACTAGCACACTTAGTCCCTTAAGCTTAACTCTAGTGCTTGCATTTAGTGAAGCGTCTTCCTGAATGACCTTTATAGGTTGTTCTTCTGTTGTCCATTCTATTGTTGACGGAACACGATTATGAAATTCTCATGATGTCGACTATTATCAAATCCTATGGTCTATAAATTTATCTTGTTACTAGCCCATGCTGATTTTTATTACTCCAGAGGTTTACTTAGCCTTCTGATAATCGCGTTGGAATCACCAACTCATTTTCCGAAATGAAGATATATCTTTATGGCTTATACTCTTTTATAGTCTCAATGCCTGCCCCTTTTTGTCTTTTCCTTCATTTAACTATAGACTCTATCATCTTATCATATTTTGATTTACCGTTATCACCCATTTATCACATCTTACTCATAATTCTTCATTTACTCTATTCTTATTCTCCCGCTAATATCTCTGTCTATTACCTTATTCTGAAAACTTCAACAAAATATTCTTTCACTTTTAGCTCCCTTTGCCCCATCTCACTGGCTTTTCGGGTCGCCTAACATTCTCTTTTTACTAGGGGCGGGAGTCATACGAAGGTAAAAATTTATCCCTTTTAGTATTTCACTGCATATCTTCTGAAATTCCTAAACATTCTAGTATTCATATCTGACTGTTCTATTCTAGAGTGCACCATATGGGTGTCTTACAAGAAGAATATTACCACATTTACAATATCCTTTGGAAATGTCAGCTAACGCTAAGAATTCATCCACCATTTTGGGTTACTTTAACCCCAGCTGGATCCTGATATCCCATTCTTCTCTTAAATTATATCTGCTAGCTCCATAGGGCATAATTGAGATGGGTGTGGCCAATTGTACATATCTTTGTTGTTGTTGAAGGCAACTCATGAAGCTTATATTTCTCTGCTTGAATTGTAAATACAGATAATCTTCACTAACTAGGTACCTCATACCCTCCTTCACCTTGTTCCTGTTACCTGTTGAAACTTACACTTTTACCTTTTGATACTCCTAAGGCCTGCTATTCGTGGGGCACGTTAGATATTCCCATCCTAAGGTCTTCAGCAGTAAATTTGCACATCGGCTATGTACGATCTGATAAGGCCTAAAAAAAGGTCATGTCGTCAAGAACTCTCCCTCTACTATTGCCCTTACTTTCTGTTGTATTTGCCCTCTAGCTAGTTGTAATCTTTCTAATTGCAAATACCTCTATATCATTAGCAAACATGAGTTCTGGCTCAAACTCTAATGACTCAGCTTTTATAGCACGATTTATATTTGAAAGAAGGGTAACAGACTCCTAAATGCCTTGTAGCTTCCTGGTTATATAATGTGGTTCACAACACATCTATAAACAAGGCTCTACTAGATACTGCTTGTAGACTTCCTAGGATACAACTACTCTGATAACAAGTTTGTCACGCCCCAAACCTGGGGAGGCATGGCCAGCACCTAGTGCGATGTTTGGCTCAAGCGTACCACTCCGTAACTGTCTGGAGGGGTAACCCTAAACATAGGCCGTCTAGACCTACCTGCAAGCTGACAATACCAATCAAGGCCGATGAGGCCACTATGAATTTCTACAACCAGCAATACCAAACTAACATGTACACAGAGCCGGCAAGGCCACAATACTGATATATACAAAACATACAGGACTCATAGATCTTCCATTTGGTAGGTTGATCACCCCATAATTCAAAGTGCATTGGGAGAAAAGCTCAGCTACATTTGACCTATATTTCAGCACATTTATGAATGTAACTTGTGATGACCTTTGCCAACTTTTGTACCACAATTCACTTGACTTCAAAACATAACACATGACTATCATACGACTAAAATAACTTATAACATAACCTCTTTATCATGTTAAGCACCCTAGTCTTTGTCACACCCCATACCTGGGAAGGCGTGGTTGGCACCCAGGTCATACTGGCCCGAGCGAACCATTCTGTAACTCATGCTCGTTCAAAAAAAACTAGAACAAACATAGGTCGAGTTGGCTAAACTCATTCCTTTTTGTAACTATCATAGGACAACTTGGCCACAATTCATAATATATAACTGTAAATGAGCAAATGCTGTATCAGCGATCCATTAACTTAAAACATGAATATACACGGGGGCCTCTGACATACAGTTCATAAGGAACCTGTGTTTACAAAGCCTCTAAAATTATTCGACATCAAAGGGTACATGGTCTCAGCCTACCCATAATTCTGTAGCAAAATTCTGACACAATGACTTATAGACTTGGCTGCACTCTGAAGGAATGGAGTCTTACCGATCCTTCGGTGAATGCTAACCTTGTCTACTATGAGGGCTCGTTAAACTGATTACCTATACCTGCAGGCATGAACACAACGTCTACAACAAAAGGACGTCACTGCGAATAATGTACCGAGTATGTAAGGCGGAACTGAAATATAACAATAAGTCAACATATAAGAATCAACCTGAATCTCTAAGGTGCCACCGTATATGCATACTAATTATACTTATAAATACCTCTCTTTGGGAATATTATCCATATCGTTACATGACCGCCCAACTGATCAGTGGTAACTGCCCGACTGGCCTTCATATGGTGGTAAATGCATGACTGCTCGATCGGCCGTAGCACGGTGGTAAATGCATGATTGCCTGACCGGCCGTAGCACAGTGGTAAATGAAGATGCATGACTTCCCAACCGGCCGTAGCTCGGTGGTAAATAAAGATGCATGACTGCCCAATTGATTAGTGGTAGCTGCCCGACTGACTGTGGCACAGTAGTAAATACATGACTGCCCGACCAGCTGTAGCACAATGGTAAATGCATGACTACCCGACTGGCTGTAGCAAGGTGGTAAATGCATGACTGCCCGACCGACCGTAGCACGATGGTCAATGAAGATGTATGACTGCCCAACCGGCCGTAGCTCGGTGGTAAATAAAGATGCATTACTACCCGACCGACGGTAGCTCGGTGGTAAATGAAGATGCATATAAAACTATATTATGAACATTAACATCTTTATCGTATGCCTCAATAGAGACTTAGGAACATACTTAGACATGCTTTGTATTACATTTCATAGGAATGAATAACGTAGACATCCTTAACTACTAAGAGTAGAACCATAATGGAATAGTGTTATGTTTACGTTTCGTTGCTTGGATCATGCCAAAAGAAGAAAGGGTTAGCCTTAACATACCTTTGTTGCTTGGATAACAATACCTCACGAGTTCCAGTACGCTCTACGAATGGTAATCTACATTGTGTAAATGGTTTAGATCACAATCGAATCAATAAACCAAGAATTGGATTCATTACGATATTTTATCGAACACTTAGAGTGCATAAGCTTCATATCATCCTACAATGGCAATTCAACACTACTAGCTCTTCTCCTCAAAACTGTTCAACAACTACAACACTTCATCAATGGAGATAAACCTTAGCCTTTCTAGTCACCTCTCTCAATTCAACGAAACAAGACATAAATGACATTGAATACATATAGTGGTAGTTCAGTCTTACCTTAATGAGGAGGAACATAGCAGTACTATGAAGCTAAGAACATGACATCAACTACTGAGCTAAAAAGATGGCAGCAACTTTGAAGCGAAAACGTAGCAGCAACTAGGTTTTATCTAATTTCCCCCCCAATTGTTCTACTTGCAATCTTATATATATCTATATGTAGTAGTAATTTAGGTTGCTGCTAGACTAAGTTAAAAAGGAGGGGTAGCCCACTTTTTAATTAAATGCTTATCCCAAAAGTATATGGATACATAAGACAAAGTTAGGTAGAATCCACTAAAAAATTACTAAGTCCCATTGTTATCTATATATATTTAGAATGCTATATAAGTATATTCCACATGCTATCTTGCTGGAATTAGTAATACTATAGTTAATCCCCCTTATCCTCATGATTCCACGTGGATTCATATAAATGACACTTATCCATTTATAACTAATTCCATATTCTCGAACTTTATACCAACATTTAACAAATTATTCACACAATAATTTTTAGGTCGCATTTCACTTAAATACTAATATACTATACTATCATGGTCATCTGGTATAGTACTAGTCCACAAATACGGGATATTGTAACTTGGACCGCTTTTTCATTCCAAAATGTCAAACTTCAACGAAACTCATTTTATTAGATTTGTTTAACCTCTGACCTTCACGACTTTTACTAATCACTTGTTATAAATAGCATAAATACTTATAACCTCAAAAATAGTCTTGTCCTTGAACTTATGTCAATTACATTATGACAAATCCAACGTTCAAAAGTATGGGATGTAACAGTCTCACCCCAAAAGGACACATTATAACATTCCCACCATGTCGACTTTCGACGAAACTTATTTTCTTCAATTTGTTTAGCTTCTAAGCCTTCCAACCCTCTTGGTACTTGTTATCCATGATCTTTAATATTTGTAACCTCCAAAGTAACATTATTAACATACTTTATGTACTTTTAAAGATGATCTCATTTATGAACTTACATCAATTGACTTACGATGTACTTTTACGTACGAAAACATGGGGTGTAACAAACCGACTCCATGTACCCACTAAGTATCTTGACTAACCTCGGTGAAGTAGTGATGATGCTTTTTAGTTAAAAGAAACTCATTGATATAAACTGTGCAGTAGAATTGCAATAGAAACAATTCTAGAATATAACAGAGAAGAGTACAAGAACAAATATGGGAAGTAGTAAATGATTACTAGAAGAAATTACGGTCAATATATCTCAATATCACAGCTAATCCTTTCCTTAAAGCGATGACCATCAAACTAAGGTAGTAAATCTAGAACTTTCATAAAAAGAGATAATGCACTCAAGATATCAAATCACATGGCACAGCAGCGCCCTTCGTGCATTTATCTCATCCTCACCAAAATATATGGATGTATTTCAAATCAGATGGCACGGCTAGACCCGTCGTGCATTCATCTCTTCCTCACCAAACATATGTATAATAGTACCAACTATGTGGAAGAAATGCCAATGACGGTAATGACAAAGCGAGAAGTACACATGTAGCAATAACGAACAAGGCAGTGCATAATGGACAACGGTAACAGACTAGGTGAAGGCATAAAAGTAATGATAGAAATTAAGATAGGAGAACATAAATTTCACTAACATGGTAGAAGGTTTATACTAAAGCGAAACAAATGAGAGATAGCATAGATGTAGATATAACAAACAAGAAGGAAAGCATGATCTTTATAAGCTAAACAATTAGAAGGCTTGGATAACAAACATGTAGAAGGCTCATAAGAAAGTGCAACAAATGAGAAATGGCATATATGTAGATATAACTAACAAGAAGGAAAGCATGATCTTTATAAACTAAACAGATAGAAGGCATGGATAGTACAACAACAGTTGAGATAGAGGACAAAGACAGAACAACAACGACAAGTTACATAGAAAAGATAGGTGCAACGGTAACAACTCAAGATAAAGGAATAAATGTATACACAAGGAAAAGATATCACAATATAATGCATGTCTCTCGTCCTTGCCTGCATGGAAACACCCTTATGCCATGAACACATGATAATATAAAAAAAATGGCACGACATCACCCTTCATGCTTTTACTCTCGTTCTCATATGATTATGTCAATGCAATTGCACGGCATCACCCCTCGTGCATTATTCACTTCCTCAATTGATAATGTATATGAAATGGCACGGCGTAATCCTTCGTGCGAAATGATGTATATGAAATGGCACAACATTACCCTTTGTGCTTTACACTCTTCCTCACATGATAATGTATATGCCATGGCACGGGATCACCCTTCGTGCTTTTACACCCTTCCTCACCAAGCATATGTAAATCAATAAAAAGCAAGGTAGGAAGCATGAAAAACATCAACGAGAGTGATTAAGAAAATACTCCAAATGAACATCAATCACAACTTTCAAGCTAATAAAAATTATTCATTTTATGAAAGTTTAGAAAAAACCCCCCAATTTCTCTTTTGAAATCATCAATCAAATGCAAAAGTCGAAGATGGAAACATGAAATATAATCAAAATCAAGTAGAAAACACTTACCCCAATCCATATGGTGAAAATCCCCCTAACAAGACACCCAAATCTGAACTCCACATCTCAAAATGTGATAGAACAACACAAAGTCCGAAAATAGAGTACTTTATAACACTTCCCTTCGCGAACGCGGAATAAGCCTCGCGTTCGCGAAGCACAAAAATGCCTCTTACCAGAAACCTTCTTCGTGAAAGTGATACAATGCTTGCGAACACGTTGAGTAGCACGCCCCAACATCGCAAACACACCTTGCAAACCCGAAGCACAAGGCTCCTAGCACCCAATACCCCCTCGCGATGGCGCCCCTCTAATTGCGAACACGTAGAACAAATCACCCCCTCTCAACAAACAACCTTCTCGAACACAGTCCCTCCCTCGTGAACGCATAGAACATAATACAACTGCCTCAAAATTCCTCTTCGCTATCCTGAGCATAGCTCCACGATCGCGATACTCTGCAGAAACACCAACAATCAGCAACTCTCAAAACACATAGGAATGGTTCGAAACCCGTCTGAAACTCATCTGAGCTCCTCGGGACCCCCTCCGAACATACCAACAAGTCCCAAAACATAACACGGACCTACTCGAGGCCTCAAATCACACGTAACAACAGAAAAACCACAAATCGCACTTCAAACCAAACTTAACAAACTTTTGAAGTTTAAACTTCCAAATCTTGTGCCGAACCATGCCAAATCAACTCGGAATGACCTCAAATTTTGAACACAAGTTCCAAATGACATGACAAACCTAATCCAACTCCAGAAACAACAATCCAAACCCGATAGCATGAAAGTCAACTCCCGGTCAAACTTATGAACATTCCAAACCTTCAAATTGCAATTTTTTGCCAAATAGTAATGAAACCTTCTAGAAACATCCAAATGCAAATCCTGGCATATGCCCAAGTCCACAATCACCATCCGGACCTACTAGAACCATCAAACCTCCGATTTGAGGTCAAATACACCAAAAGTCAAACTTGGTCAACTCTTTCAACTTCAAGCTTCTCAAGTGAGAATCAACCTCCTCAATCAATATCGAACCACTCAAAAGAAAAGCTGACGATTACACGCAAGTCATACTATACCATAAGAAACGTGACCTCAAACTGCCGAGCTGAATGCAAATGCTCAAAAGAGTCGGCCGGGTCGTTACATTCTTCCCTACTTAAACATATTTTGTCCTTGAACGTGCAAGAGTAGTCCCAAAGCCATCGAATCACTGCACGAGCTCACCATAAACATACCCATGGGAGACCCCCTACACCCCAATCCATGTAAGTCTGACAACACTACTTATCTAAAGATCTTAGTTCATTCTTAGCTCATAAACCTTAGAACCCAATCTTCAACATCTGAAACTCATCATACGACCCGAATCACCAATACACTGTATAAGCCTAAAAAAGCTGAATCAAGCCACAACCTTAACCCAAGGTATGATCACATGATATCTCATATAACTTAGATACCCGTAATAATAACTTCGGACCACCATAGCTGCCAATAACCATCTCGGTACTGGTAATACGTCCCATATCAAATAAAACCTCATTATGGACCATGGTAATGCTGCTAGTGATAAAAGAAAATGCAGTAACTCATAACCACCCATGACATTAACAAGTCAAGAAGCTCTCTCGTCCGACAAGGACCATTGCCCAATTCTGAGCGAAAATATGGTATCATTCTTCCAAACATTTGTCATCCCAATACGATCGAGCAAATCTTCGGTCTAGAAACCTCATCTCAGCCAATACCAGTAGCCCAATCGATAAGTCACATCAAAAGCCTTATGGATCCCCACACAATGCAGTCCATATGACAGATAATAGTACACCAAAAAAGTAAAACTTCAAATATGACAGATAATAGTAAGAAGGTTAAATAAAAAGGCTGCCAAACAAGTTAAACAGGCAGGGCGACATTAACATCCTCCTATGAACTATTTCCCACAAAGTAACACACGAAATAAACATAAGGAATTACATCTCATCACAGTGCTGTTGCGCGCGTACAACCTGATCCCACACACTACCGTTGCGGCGCGCAACCCGATCCAATCATATCAATCCACATGGGGTATCCATTAAGCCAAAATGCTCGGGTTCATTAATCACATGTGCATCAACATCAAGAACGATAGAGTGCACAAATATAATTGTGGGAAGATGATTAGGCATAAAGCACTACTGAGAAAGACAAGCACAATTATGGTGCAGTAAGCAAATCAACATCATGAGGGTCATCTCGCTCGTAATGCCATAAGGTCTAAACGGAATTACAATATGCATGCGAATAATCATGTAACCTCACATCCCGTCATAGCATAAGAGAGAAACACGTAACATTAGCTAGGGCGCGAATAACATCCATTCCACCTGATGATATACCTGCGGTAACAGTTGCGTAAGGGCAAGAAAATCCGATTTGATATAGAATACACATTCTCATTAGGCCAGCAAATAGCCCACTAACCAATATTGATCATTCCTAAATAGGTAAATAACCTTCCATAGTAACCTATCCATAACACATACCGTCAATTATCCAATCCTCAACATTTCTTCACTATCCATAATCAAGGAATAGTCTACCTACGAGGATAATATTCTCGCAGATTTTCTATCGCGACCGGAAGAATTCCTCATGAATACCAGAATATCCATATCCGATCTCAACATTGCTACTCAAATGGATGATACGTCACTCATACTCCATCATTTTATAGAAAATACCAATATAGATTTTTTAGACCACACGTATCAAAACCTGAACTTTAGAAGCCCAACCTAGGTGATCACCACAACACTAGTCAAACACCCACAAGTCAAAACTCAATGCACCAGTAAAAATACGCACTCTCCTTCAGCGACATCAAATAGTGCCAACATTCTCTTAAACACCGGAAAGCGTCTGTGTCATCAAGAGCCCATATCATTCCCTTCGAAACTAAACCATAACCTTGAACTCGCAAATTTCAATCCCACACGGTGCACCGCCACTAACATTCTAACTCGTGAAATAATGAAAATCTCAAAATCAACTCTGAACCACAAGAAAGTTGGACATCTCATCAACCAAGAACCTTTCATTTAACTCAATCTAGGAGGACATCACTGCGCGTAATCTACCTTCTATAACTGTAGAAAACGTCAACTCCAAGCTGTGGCCATAACCATGGTGAATTCTTTGGAACTCGTTAACACATAATCAAGTCATTAGAATTGATCTCCTTTAACTCAATCGAGTCACGTAATTGCCAACCCAAAGCAACTCAATCAGATATGCTCACCCTGAAGGAACCTTCTGCAGATCCGAAGCCGTTTCTTGAATCTCTCTAATATTGGTATGTAGGATCATTCTTGACATAAAAATACCGTAGATATGGTCACCATTCACTATTGTTCCCAAGCCATATCCATACACAAGTTCAAGAGTCCTTAAATGCCACATATGATCCGGAACACATTAGAACTTTTTCACCTTACTCTAATATACAATACACAGTCAATATGCACCGAGCAACCCGTGCTTCACTAGCACATCATTATTCATATAAACAACCAAGCAATTCCTCAGCCGGAAAACTGATACAATGCATATTCCTGCAATCCGATTGTCAATGGCAGACTCCCCCAATTCACTCGAAGCCATAGAACACATCATCGATAACCCACAGTACCATACCTTCATAGCTACCCCAATCCCGCACTGCTAATCAATTGAATACTTCATAAACTCATGTAACACTAGTCATAAATCACATCGAAGACTCTGCCAAGCAATACTCAACCTTACGATAGTCATGCAAACATTCCCAGATGCTCTGAAATGATAATATATGTATTCCACTGAATGGAAACCTCACACGAAACACACGATCCAAACTCATCAAGTAGGAGATAACCCCCCTTATTGTACTCAAATCAAGACCTTACCATAAACCTACTATAATCACAAGAACTATGTCACCAGCCAGTCTTCCCAAGTCCATGCTTACCAACCAGATACAAGAATCTACTTTGTATCATAAGTGAACAACTAAAAGATCTATCATTGCATCTACTCCAAAGACTAGAGAGCACGTCGCGATGATAATCAAGCATCCATAGCCATTCGTAATCCATCCGCAGCATGACAAACCGTTGGCACATAGCTGATACTGAGTGTGCACCACCGCGTATGAGTGAATAGGAAAAGATAAAAAATATGGGTGCCGGGGTGAAACAAAGTCGCATGATGAGGAAAGAAAGAGGGGAACTTTACTGGACGCCCTGTAGCTTTTCGAAGATTGGAATGGATGTCATCATACCAATCCGCAAGACTTTACTAGACACTTGCTCATGATGGAACCTAACCCAACCCGTTAGGTAAGCCATAAAAGTTGACACAGATGTAATAAAATAAGAGTGATAAACAAATTATATAAATGAATTCATACAATATCCCAAGGACTGGTAGTACAAGTCATGAGCTACTAAGACTGTATATTTGCATAAACTGATATGAAAGAAGTACAACTCTGTTTGAAATGGACATAAACAGAATTCAACTCTAAAACTACCCAGGGACAAGTGGTAGCTACATCCCGAATTAGGTAAATCTTCAGTGTCAGCTCCCATCATCCACCACATCTTAGCTCCAAGATCTGCACGTAAGGTGCAAAAGTGAAGTATAAGTACAACCGACCCCATGTACCCAGTAGGTATCTTGACTAACCTCGCTAAAGTAGTGATGAGGCTTTTTAGTTAAACGATACTCACTGATGTAACCTGTGCAGTAGAATTGCAATAGAAACAATACTAGAATATAATAGAGAAGAGTACAAGAACAAATATGCGAAGCAGTAAATAATTACTAGAAGAAACTATGATAAGTATTTCTCAATATCACAACCAATCATTTCCTTAAATCGATAACCATCAAACTACGGTAGTAAATCTAGAACTTTCATAAAAAGAGATAATGCACTCAAGAAATCAAATCACATGGCATAGCAACATCCGTCGTGCTTTTATCTCAACGTCACCAAAATATATGGATGTATTTCCAATCAAATGTCACGTCAATATCCTTCATGCATTTATCTCTTCCTCACCAAGCAAATGTATAACAGTACTAACTAGGTGAAAGAAATGCCAATGACGGTAACGACAAAGCGAGAAGTACACAGGTAGCAATAACGAACAAGGCAGTGCATATAATAATTGTAACAGACTAGGTGGAGGCATAGAAGTAATGATAGACATAAGATAGAAGTACATAAATTTCACTAACTAACATGGTAGAAGGTTTATATGAAGGTGCAATAAATGAGCGATGGCATAGATGTAGATATAACTAGCAAGAAGGAAAGATATCAAAATATAATGCATGTCTCTCGTCCTTTCCTGCACGGAAACACCCTTCGTGCCATGAACACATGACAATATAAAAATAATGGAACGGTATCACCCTTCGTGCTTTTATTCTCGTCCTCACATGATAATGTAAATGCAATGGCATGGCATCACCCTTCTTGCATTACTCACTTCCTCACATGATAATGTATATGAAATGGCACGGCATAATCCTTCGTGTATAATGATGTATATGAAATGGCACGGCATCACCCTTCGTGCTTTACACTCTTCCTCACATGATAATGTATATTCAATGGCACGGCATAACCCTTGTGCTTTACACCCTTCCTCACCTAGAATATGTATATCAATAACAAGCAAGGTAGGAAGCATGTATAACATCAAATCCGACTCCGAATCGATGTCCAAAACCAAATTAACCCTAGGCCCGCACCCCGTAACTAGATAAAACTAACAAATTCCAACAACCCATTCAACTATGAGTTCAACCATACTACTTTCACACAAATCCGACTCCGAATCGATGTCCAAAACCAAATTATTCATTCTACGAAGGATGTGACACAAAACCCCCAATTTCTCTTATGAAATCATCAATAAAATGCCAAAATCGAAGATGAAATATGGAATATAATCAAAATCGAGTAGAAAACACTTATCCATGTGGTGTCAATCCTGTCCAAAATCGCCTAAATCCGAGCTCCACTACTCAAATTGTGATAAAATAACTCAAAGTCCAAAAATAGAGTACTTTATAACACTGGCCAGGTAAACCTTTCGCGAACATGGAATAAGCCTCGTGTTCGCGAGGCACAAAAATGCCTGCGATCAAAAACCTTCTATGCGAAAGCGATACACTGCTCTTGAATGTGTGGGCTAAAGCGTCCCAACATCGCGAATGCAAAGAAAAAGGCTCCTACCTCCCAATTACCCTTCGCGATAGCACCCCTCTAATCGCGAACGCGTAGAACAAATCAACCCCGCTCAACAAAAAACCTTCACGAGCGCAGTCCTTTCCTCGCAAACGTATAGAACAAAATCCAACTACCCCAAAATATCTCTTTGCGATCACGGGCATATTTCCGTGATCGCGATGCTTTGTAGAAACACCAGCAATCATCAACTCTCAGAACACCTAGGAATGGTCCGAAACCCGTCCAAAACTCACCTGAGCCCCTCGAGACCCCCTCCAAACATAGCAACAAGTTCCAAAATATATCACGAACCTACTCGAGGCCTCCAATTACACATAACAACATCTAAATCACGAATCGCACCTCAAATCAAACTTAATGAATTTTTGAAGTTTCAACTTCCAAATCTCGTGCCAAACCATGTCAAATTAACGTAGAATGACCTCAAATTTTGTACACAAGTTCCAAATGACATAAAAAACCTATTCCAACTCCCGAAACAAGAATCCAAACCCGGTATCTTGAAAGTTAACTCCCGGTCAAACTTATGAACATTCCAATCATCAAATTGCTAATTTTTGGCAACTAGTGCTTAAGCCTAGAAACATCTAAATGCATATTCGGACATACGACCAAGTGCAAAATTACCATCCGGAACTACCGAAACCATCAAACATTCGGTCCGAGGTCAAATACACCAAATGTAATACTTGGTTGACTCTTTTTACTTCAAGCTTCTCAAGTGAGAAACATCTTTCTAAATCAATCCTGAACCACTCAAAAAGCAAAGCCGACAATACACGCAAGTCATAGTATACCATACAAATCTATCAATTCTCCTGATTTCTAGTGTTCAACCTTAACTTGTTGGCAATTTGGACACTAAGCGACACATTAGGCAATGTTCCTCTTCATGCCATTCCACCAATATAATTGTTGAAGATCGTGGTACATCTTGGTTGACCCCGGGTGAATAGAATATCGGGATCGATGAATCTCTGCCATGATCTACTCTCGGAATTCCACGACATCGGGCATACATAACCGGTCCTTGTATCTAAGAACTCTATCCTTGAATAACTCGACCACTTCCTTTATTTAAGAGGGAATGCCTTCACTTATTTTCACTAAAGCTGGATCATCAAATTGTCGTGCTTTTACTTCAGCTACTAGCAAGGATATGGGAGAATTTCAAAATGTGGCTCCTCCGCTAATGGTGTCTAGCAATCATAAACTTAAATTAGCCAACCCGTATGAGTCTTTAATCATATTAAACTTATAGTCTTCCACATGTCGTAGACTGCAAAAGGATTTTTGACTTAGCGCGTCACCCACAACGTTTGCCTTCCCGGGGTGGTACGAAATATCAACATCATAATCCTTGAATATATCAAGCCATCTCCGCTTCCTCATGTTTAATTCTTTTTGCTTGAATATGTATTGCAAGATCTTGTAATGGGTGAATATATCGACATGAATTCCATACAAATAGTGATGCCATATTTTCAAGGCAAATATAATAGCTGCTAGCTCCAAATCAGGAGTTGGGTAATTCTGCTCGCCTTTCCTTAGTTTTCTTGAAGCATATGTAATAAAACTCCCGAGTTGCGTTAAAACACTGCCCAATCCCTGTATAGAGCCATCATTATATATAACGTACCCCTCGGGTCCTTCTAGAAGAGTTAGAACTGTACCATGGTTAATCTGTTCTTTAACAAACATCGGTCCACCGGAATTTCGTTGCCTTACGCGTCAACTTCGTTAATGTCACACCACAAACTTCGGACATGCGACTGTCACACGACGCCCGAAGGCTCGTGTGAACCATCATCCGTTCTTACATCCTTTTAATCATGAAAACATTGGTCAACAAGGCCTCCAAGTAGTAACACCTGGATTTAAAATGTGTACAACTAGTTTGCAAAAGAAACATTGAAATTTTAATACATATTCACAATTGTAATTGTCATAATCCACCCTATTTTTTTACATATAACCGGACTCTAATCTGCAAGCCTCTAAGAGTGACAAGAGAATATTCACATACACATCTTTTGGTCAGGATAGGGCCCCATCGTACCCAAAATGTTAATAACATATGCTTCAGTACCTATTTACTTATGAACAACTACATCGTAGAAATGGAGCACAACGACAAATCGGCTAGAACAATCACCTTAATGGGGAGAGATGTCAACAGGTCTATTTGTCCTTGTGGGCAAGAACACAATGCCCCAAGAAGAGGGCACTAGTATGAAAAATATACTGAGTATGTAACACTAAGAAAACATGTAAATCAAAGACGTAACAGATGACGAATGAGTACTGGATTTCAACCTCAATACCGAATACAAGTCATCAGTGGCGTAACCTGTGGAGGCTATAAACCATGTATCATGAATGTATGCATGCTTTTGTAAAACCAAGCTGCTTATTGGGTCCATGCATTAATCATAATATTAATATATATATATATGTGTGGATATAAAATGTAAAGTTTGGGAAAAATCGGATTTAACTTAAGAAAAAATCAAGTTAAGGTTTTCCATGTAATGAGCCGTTTTGAGAAATTAAATTCGTAAGATATATGATTTCATTTGTTACACCCTATATTTTCATACATGAGAGTACGTCATAAGTCAATTGATGTAAGCTCAGAAATGAGATCGTCTTTGAAAGTGCATAAAGTAAGTTAATCATGTTACCTTGGAGGTTACAAATCTTTACGATCATGAATAACAAGTATCAGGGGTGTTGGAAAAAATAGAAGCTAAACGAAAAAGAAGTTTCCTCGAAAGTCAATATGTTTGGAATGTTATTACCTGCACTTTGGGGTGAGACTAGGGTTCTTGCATGATAAAAAGGTTATGTTATAAGTTATTTTAGTCATATTATAGCCGTGTGTTATGTTTTTAAGTCAAGCGAGTTATGGAACAAAAGTTGGCAAAGGTCATCACAAGTTACATTCATAATGTGCTGAAAATTAGGTCAAATGTAGCAGAGATTTTCTCCTAATATACTTGGAACTACATGATAATCCACATATCAAATTGAATATATGCGAGTCTTATTTCGAATGCATTATACCGTTCGTCGATAAGTCATCGGAGTAGAGAGATATTTGTGTTTTCGCGAGACTGCGCAAGCAGCTCCCAATGGGACCCATTTAGGCTACTTCACTTTAAAAACGACTTGGGCGACCTTTAATTCTCAATTTTCGACCCAACCTCGTCCCTAAACTCATCCTAACCTTCCTAAACAGATACCATAATGTTTTTAAGTGATTACATCATATTTCAACATCAAAAGTTAGTTATAGTGAAGAACAACACCTCTCTGAGGTTGTGTTGTCATTGAGAATAATTGTGGGCTGTGTTTGGCTGAAATTTCAAGTTGTTGCTACTGGCTAAGGTGAGTATAATAGACTACTAATTGTGCTTAAGCTTTATTGTATGTTGGTTAAGTTGTTAGGATGATAAACTACAAGATAATACTTGGATTAGCTTGAGATGTTGTTTTCTTGATGGATTGATTTGAAGTTGCTCTTATGGACTTCAATTGGTTGGAAATTATTGAAAATAAGTTGGGTATGATATTGTTAGTATGATTATGTTAGTTTACATGTCTATATTGTTGAGGAATTGGTAACTAGAAAAGAAATGGCTATAAAGCACTTGGAAGTTGTCCACAGTGATATTATCTTGTGTTAGGCTATTTCGGGTAACTTTGAAATTGAGTACAAGGTTGGAAACCCTTTAAAAGGTATTGGTTATTATACTGGATATATTACTAAGTTCAAGAATTAATGATAATGGGGTTGAAGGGTGCTAAAGGGATTTAATCCGAGCTTGGCGCTCGTCGTGATATGTTGATGACTTGTTAATGAAATATTTTGTACCCTATTGTTAATGTTGTTCTTATTGTATTGCTCTGGTTGTTTTTGTTGGTATATGGTATTAGAGAAGGCCCTTGTTATAAGGGAGATGCTTCCCAAATTTACATAAACGAGCTACTAGATTAAGTGGCGGACTTAGCGTTTACGCAACACTAATTTTGAATCTCCTTATGCTATGGTAGATTGAGTTGAGTTGTTTGAAGAATTGCTTGGAAGATATTAAGGACTCAATGGAGTTAAGGTATGTTAAGGTTATCCCTTCTTTCCTTTTGGCATGATTCATATAATACAAACAAAACGAGCAAACACACAACTATCATAAATAACTCTCTTCATAAAAGTACTAGGGGTGCCTATGTTGTTGATTCCCCATGTGTCCTGTTTTTATATTGTCTGTTCATGGGTCTCAGATAATACATAAGTTGATGATGTTTATTTCATGATATTAACCGAAGGCATATTGATCTTATGACAATTCGAGAGATCTTATCGGCTTACTTCTCTATGCATTGCATTCATTTATACATGTACATTCACCTATGACCAGAGTGGCATTATGTACATGTATATTATATGTATATGGGGTATGGAGAATGGTTACGACATTATATACGCACCACCACCTGGTCTGCTGGTATACGTTGATGATTTCGTCCATAGAGGCCGAGATGATATGATGGGATGCCCTCAGAGGCTTGATGATGTTATGTACGCATATACCTATGCATGATATGACATATATACACATATGCATGACATTATAAATGTTTCATGATTCATAGAGCTATTCAGATACATTTTGAGTTCTTTGCTCTATTTTTCTTTCATGTCTTTTATATACTGCTTTCATGCCTTACGTACTCGGTACTTTATTTGTAATGATGTCCCTTTTGCCTGGGGACTCTGCGTTTCATGCCTGCACGTCCCGATAGACAGGTTGACAGCCCTCCTAGTAGGCTATCAGCTCAGTGGAAGGTGTTGGTGCACTCCACTTGCTCTGGAGCTACCTATTTGGTCAGTATGCTTTTGATATGTACAGATTGGTAATGGTGGGGCCCTAGGTGTTTATGACATTTATGTACTCTTAGAGGCTTGTAGACAGATGTCATGTGTATGGATGATTGTATGGCCTTGTCGGCCTATGTCGTCAGTGATCCTTTCTCGGATGACTTCATATGGTGTTTGATATTCTTTTGCAGCTTCCCGGACTTTTTCCCAGTGAGGATAGGTACTGGTATAATTCCAGCTAGCCCATTCTTTTGGCCATATTTCTTTTGGGTTGCACCTATTTTGCTGGAAAATGATTCTTTGTGCCTCGCTATACTCATCCTCCATGGATAAAATGGACACGGGAAATTTCCACCAGAATGATGCCTCTGCTTGCGCCTAGACTTTTCCATTAATAATATTTACTGGCCTATGAAACATGAATAATTTTGCTGCATAGGAATCGCTGAAACATTTAATCCAATATCTTCTAGGTTTGAACCATAGTAAAAATATTCTAAGGGATGGTGCAATGGCATCAAAATCCTTGAAGACGTGGCACTTGAATTCCATGAAAATATAATACTGATGGCATAGGTACCAGAAAAACCATAATAATTCTCGTGAAAAATCCTTGGCTTGAGCTATGAATATATGGCAGAATGGAATATTCTGGATTGACGCCAAAAGGTTTGAGAATGGATCCTCCATATTGCCGGAAAACTTGAAGCTCATAATAAGTTCTTCTTTCCATAATAATTGATGGATCAAAGGGATCCATGAGGCTGAACAGCTCCGGTGGATGATCTGTTGGCTTCAATGAACTAGTTCCCGGTGAAAACATAAAGATGTGGCTGTTTGGCTTCAGTTTTGCTGGGGAAAATCTTTTTGAGAATTCCTCCGGTCGGGATAGAAAATCTGCGAGGATATTATCCTTTCCTTTCAGGTGCTTGACTTCAAACTTGTATGGAGAGAACCATTGAGCGCATCTGAGAATCTGAGGATTGGGGATAATTTTTGAATTTATCCGGATCATTTTTGGGAAAGCCTTCATATCCATTTCCACTAGAAATTCTGTATGGATAAGGAAGAAATTGAATTTCTTGATCCCATTTTTTACTGCAAGAATTTCCTTGAAGGTGGAATGATAATGTTGCTCGGCATTTTTAAACTTTCCGCTGGCGTATCCGCATATTTTCCGCTGGCCATCTTTTTCTTCAAATAGAACAGCACTCCAATATTCATGGCTGGCATCAGTTTGCAGTATCTTCTTCCCATCTGAAGGGATGTAGAGAGACTTGACATTTTTACATATCTCCTTTATTTTTTTGACTGCTGCATTCTGTTTCTCTCCCCATGATGTTGCATTTTTCTTGAGCATTTCTGTGAGTGGTGAAATGTATGTAGAGATATTTGGGATGAAATCTCTAACATAATTAATAACACCCAAGAACTGTTGAATCTGCTTTGTTGTGAGGTCGGTATCCGAAAATTTAAGTAATTCTTGACATATATGCGGTCCTGGACTATATTCACCTCGGGCGAAATGCATTCCGAGAAAATCAATCTCCTTTTGAGCAAGAACCATCTTCTTTGCTGAGAGCATGATTCCGTACTGTGTTACCAATGCCTCAAATTGACGAAGCAAGTTGACATGTTCGTCCAATGTCTCACTAAATAACAGGATATCATCAATGTAGACTAAGGAGGTATGGAGGATGGGTTGGAAGATTTTTATCATGGCTTTCTGGAATAAGGAGGGTGCAGTTTTTAAACCGAAGGGCGTGACTTTCCACTGGAAGTGATGATCGGGGATGCAAAATCCCGTTTTGGGTCTTTCTTCAGGGTGGATTCCCAGTTGCCAAAATCCAGATTTTAAATCAAACTTGGAAAAATATTTGCCCTTGGCTAAGTGGGAGAAAAGAGTGAGTTTATTTGGTATGGAAAATTTATCATCTTGGAGGAAATGGTTTAGTGGCTGGTAATTAATAACTAACCTGAGTTTTCCTCTTGTCTGCTCAGCTCTTTTGTTGACATAAAATGCTT
>MCJB01050792.1:0-28280 GCA_002018475.1 Nicotiana obtusifolia | reverse complement strand
AAATATCCTACCCATGCCAAAACAAATTCCCACATCTTTCCGTAACTAGCCGGGCCCTACTTCTTGTTGTTTCCCTACCATAATCATCCAAAAACTCTCAAAACATATCCTACCCATGCCTAGACAAATTTCCACATCTTTCCATGCTATGCGGGCCCCATTTCACCTTGTTTTCACATGCTTTCACATGCCTCCACATGCTTCTTCACATGCAACACAATGGAGTCACATGGCGTCACATGCTTTCACATGCTACACCATGTATATTTCAACCCGTTCACATGCTTTCAAGTGTTTTTAGTGGTTTGCCTAAAGTCCTTCACATGCCAAGAAGGACCCGCTTGTAGATAAGTTTGCCATGTAAGATAGGTTTGCTTTATCTAGAATGTTTGTCTTGTAATAACCTCCTAGTCCTATATAAAGGAGGGCTTGTAGTAGTTGTAGGATCATTTTGTAATCATCTTGTATTCGCATCAAATAATTGCCTTGTACAAAATCAGAAAATCATCTTGAAAAACCTTAGAGTCATCCTAGAATTTTCTTGTAGTTTTCATCCACCCTTTGTAAATCCTTTGTGATATATATTACATATGAGTTCTTTCTAAATTTCCTTCTTGTTCTTCCTTTCGAATTGATGGAAAGGCCGGTCCATGTATGAAAATAGAGTAAGTGTACTCTTTGAAAGTTAGCTTGTTGTAGTACGGTCCAGGTATGAAAATAGAGTAAGTGTACTCTTTGAAAGTTAGCTTATTGTATTATTCTCACGACATTTGGGTAGAGAGATATAAAATTTTAAAGTAGGGTTGCCAAGTCATGTCGCCGCACTTCAGAGAAACTGGCAGGTTTATAGGCCAGGTCGCGAGGCCATTTTCTCCCAATCTATTAAGAGTTACAGAGCGATCTTTATATGGAATGAAACCCCACGTGTCTAGTTTCTAACACTACAAACCATTTTTCAATAAAATTTCAGAGCAGCAAGATACAAGCCTCCGAAGTTGCACCCCTCAAGCTGCCAAGCAGCAGCTTACCCTCCTGCTTTGAAAATTGAGGCGGTGGGCTTATAAGTGATCCTTTTCACTTATATCTCGTCAATATACAGAGATTACTTACACCAAAACAATCTCAAGCTCTCCAAGGACTGTTCCAAGAAATTCCAAGCAAGATCAACATCCCTTTCACAAAATCAAGAAACGATAACATTAGAATGATCCCTACGCCGTAAGTATCATTATACTGCCTCTCTTTTCTTTTTAGTTTGAGTTTTGGAAGGTAATTTAGTAAAGAAAAACCTAGTTTCTGTATTTTAGATTTTTAATCTCATGGAAGGTTGATAAATTCATTTCCTAATAGTCAGAACTCACGGGACGGTGACCGGAAGCCGTGAGTTCGATTTATTCCACTTGTAGTGGACTGTTTTGTAGTCCACTCGTGTTGGCCTCTTGTGCTGCTGATATTTGAAGTTTGGAAGGATAAAGGGCATGGAGAAATGCCATATTTGGTAGGATAGAGGGCTAGTTGTTCGTCGTGGCAATTTCAGGCTAATTTGATAACTTGTTGATAGGGTGTGTTATGGTGTACTTGGGCTTTTTGTTGTAATAAAGGTCCCGAATTGTAATTAGGTTGTTTTTTGAGTTGCTGATTGTATTGTGTTGTCGTCTCACGTATCGTAGGCTTGAGGAATCAATAAAATTAAGGGAAAGGCTGCCCGTTTTGTTATAGATTAAGTTACTTTCATTATATTAATGAGAGAGTTATTCGTAGCTTGACAATAGCTTCAATGTCGTTGTTGCAGATTAAGCGTAGTTAGCCGGGTTTAGCTTTGTTATTGGATAGATTTCTATAAGGTATGCTAAGGCTATCCCTTCTTTCCTTTTGGCATGATCCATATGATACAACGAAACGAGCAAACATGCAACTTTCACAAATGACTCTATTCTTAGAAGTACTAGGGTTGCCTATGTTCTTGATTCCCCATATATCTTATTATTATATTGTCTGTTCATGGGTCTGAGAATATACGTAAGTTGATACAGTTTATTTTTTGATATTAACTGAAGGCATATTAATCTTATGATATCTCGAGAGATCTTATTGACTTATTTCCTATACGCTGCATACATTTATATATGTACATTGACCAATGACTAGATGGTGTTATATATGCATGTATTATATGTATATGGGGTATGGGGAAAGGTTACGACGTTATATACGCACCACCACCTGATCAAATGGTATACGTTGATGATTTCGTCCACTGAGGCCAAGATGATATGATGCGATGCCCTCAATGGCTTGATGATGTTATGTACACATCTATGCATGATATGATATTTATACGCATATGCATGACATTATAAATGTTTCATGATTCACAGAGCTATTAAGACTTACAAGTTGAGTCCTTTGTTCCATGTTTCTTTCATGTTTTTATATACTGATTTTTATGCTTTACATACTTGGTACACTATTCGTACTCACGCCCCTATTGCCTTTGGGGTTGCCTTTCATGCCCGCAGGTGCAGATAGATAAGCTGATGGTCCCCCTTCTTAGGATCCTTATTCGGCGAGAGGTTGTGTGCTCCATTTGATTTGGAACTGCTAGTGGGTTTTGATACGATATTTTTGTATATACATATGGGTATGAAGGGGACCAATCCCGTCCTTTATAAGGTTAATACTCTATTAGAGGTTTGTAAAAAGTCATGCATAGTTATATAGTATGTGGGCTTGTCGGCTTCTATTTTTTATATATAGTTGTCCATAGCAGCCTTGTCAATTCACCCTACCGTATTCCGCATGGATATGTATATATGTCTTTTGGCATGTTTCCTCATGTATGTTACCGCGTGATTCAGAAGTTTATTGGCAGATGTTATGCATGACCTACCCTTATTTCATGTTTATGTCTTAAACATATGCTTAGGGGTGTTCGACGAGTAGGACTCATGGCCCATTGGTTTGGGTCGTGACAATATATACGTACCTTCAGCCACTATTTGGGGCACATGTCATCACTCCATACCCGACCTCATAGAGGACTCGGATGTACCCGACCTCAGGAGATCTTGACTATAGTCGACCTCGAAAGGACTCGGTAGCCTCATATCGTACCACTCCATACCCGGCCTCGTAGAGGACTCGGTTGTACCTGGCCTTAGAAGGTCTCGACTATACCCTAGCTCAATAGGACTCGGCGTAGTCAGTCTTAAGAGGACTCCATAGCCTAACTTTGCACATCATCGTAATCGGCCACGTAAGGGCTCGGTAATATCTCATATCATGTCTTATCATACACAATTGATCAGTGGTTTCACAATAAAAGTTGTACCCGCCGAATATAGCACGACTCGGTAAAGTAAAATAGATACGCATATATATAAGTGTAATGCAATGTCTGTTTCAAGGGATGGCAAGTTTAATCTCAGAATGAATCATACATTCCGACCTCAGGTTACTAACTAGGAACATTAAACACTTTGAAATAAATACTAGCGGCAAGAATGTACAAGAATAGAACAAAGTCATTGAGCAATTTGGCAGAACCAATGCTGGGGATAACTCCTGGAATGAAAGAGAAAGAGCCTCACCGCCCTTTTTATATTGTTACCAAGCATAGAAAATTCCGCTGCTCCACATGCAAAATGGGTCGCCCCGCCCCAAATACCGCACCTGGTGGGAGATTTGGTTCTAGTCCACTGGAATGTGTAGCCACGTTCTTCCCTCATATGTGTCATCGGCGGATTGGCCATGCTAGAAGCCAAATGTACCAAGCTTTATTTAGGTGTGGGGGTGTAACATCATCCCCACCTTCAGAGCATTCGTCCTCAAATGTTGAATTGTAGTTACTACCTGCACACCTTTTTAGTCATCTAGGGTTGTACCCGCTATGGTGGTCTCATCGTTGCCTCCCGTGGCATGGAACAAATGGGGGTACCTATATTTCATATCTTCTTCAGCTTCCCAAGTCATTTCTTCTACATTGTTACTCCAAAGTACCTTAACTGAAGCTATTTTCTTTATTTCACAGCTTATAGACTCGTGGATCTAAGATGGCTACCAAAATTCTTTGTAAGATAGATCGTCCGTGACTTAAATGTCTTCAATAGGGGTAATACGGGATGGATCGCTCAAGCACTTTCGAAGCATAGAAACATGGAATATCGGATGTACTGCTTCCAATTCCGGGGGCCGATCTGGCTTATAAGCCACTTGACCGACTTTCTGAATAATTCGATACGGTTCGATATATTGAGGGCTAAGTTTGCCTATCTTATCGAATCTCATCACGCTTTTCATAGGCAACACCTTCAAGAACACTCAATATCCCACAGCGAATTCCAAATCTCGACGTCAATTATCCAAGTTGGATTTTTGCCTGCTCTGAACGACCAATAGTCGACATCGAATTGTTTTCACCTTTTCTACCGCCTATTGCACTAACTTTGATACACCCCAAGGAATATCAATGGAATCTAGGTCATTCAAAAGATCTCAAGCCAAGGAACTAAGGCATTTTCACCTCTTCAACAAGCATGGGGATATCTTGGAAGCATTAGAAGATAATGGTGGAAGGCCCTTCAAGCCATGCAATGTGTTGAAAGCCATGCCTACGTGGATGGTGATAGGCACACATGTGTGCCCCCTTGATGACTTGGATGCAAGCATGTGGACCCAGGCCATACTTGCTAATGATTGGAGACTGGGGTTATATGATTTCCCTTGTTGATATAGTAGTTATACCCATTAGGGGTACTTATATCTTCTTACCTTATTTGGACCTAGTATAATTAAGATATGATGAGGTCATTTCTAGTTTAGCTTATCTTTGAATATTGAAGAATTGTGAGAAGCATGTTGTGTTCGGTCGAACTCGGGCTCGATAAATACAAGGCAGGTCGAGCTCAGAACGCGAATGGTTGAAGATCACCCCCGAGTTTCATCGAAGCAAGACATGAGGTTAGAACATCTGCCTTCGAGAACACCGAACCCGTGATTCGGAATCGATCCTGACCCCGAACACGCTCGAGGGAAGATCATCAAGCCTAAATAACGGAAAGCCAGAATATCCGTAATGCGTCGAGTATCGCGGCGTGAATCTCGACACGAATCAATAGAACCGCTTAATTAGCAAATCAGGAGATTTTTTATCTTATATAGAGTTGTACTTAAAGTAGAATTCCCCTACTATATAAAGGTGTCTCTAATTATTTGGAAAGACACTTTTTGATCTGATCACAAAAAATAGTAATATATTGATCTCTTTAGCGAGTATTGCCTGTTTATTCTGTTTCTAACTCCGATCATAACGTTTCTCGGTCCAAGGACATTCAACAAGGCCAAACACCGCTAACTTGTGTAGTTTGCATTCATTTTCTATCATTAATTTTAATTTCAATTTGGTTTCTCACTTTTGTATCAAATTAGATTACATATCCTTAAAACCGCAAATAAATTCAATTGTTACCCGATTTTTAGGGTAAATAGTTTGGCGCCCACCATGAGGCTAAGGATAATAGTGTTTTTTTTAATACAAATCTCCATAACACACACACATACTGCTTCACACTTACTCTTTGAAGTGTCTTTGATTCCAGGCTATAATACAGAAATGTCAAACTCTCAATCGGCACCTCTGCACGTTGACAACGAATTTGGTCACCAAGATGAAAATAACAACATAGCGCACGGTAACGAGATCCCGGTTGTAGATCCGATTGATGCTAACTCACACGTGGCTGTTGATGCGGATCCGCCTAGCGACCCCAGCAAATATCATTCACAGAGGACCCCAATCGATAGCTCGAAACCCTCAAAATGTTGAAGGGGACGGGATCAGCCTACGAGTAATCTTTGAAATGTTGTAGGCTCAACGTACGGCGATAGCTCAGTTACAAAATCGATTCCATGCACCGAACATAGTTGAGCCCGGTTCTTCCCGAGAAATTATGCGCGGGGACGAATCGGCCGTAGAAAGGTCGAATGAATATGGATCGGGTGTGAACCCCGAAATTATAAAGATAATCGAGGAGCTGACAAAACAGATAGAATCAGGGGAGAAAAAGATCGAGGGAAATGACAAAAAAGTGGAAATCTACAATTCCAGGGTAGACCAAATCCCAGGGGCATCCCCGGTGTTAAAAGGCCTGGATTAACACCCAAGTTCGTGCAAAAACCTTTTCCACCAAGCGCGACTCCAAAGCCGATCCCCAAGAAATTCCGTATGCCCGAAACACCCAAGTATAACGGAACGACTGACCCAAACGAACATGTAACTTCGTATACATGTTCTATCAAAGGGAACGACTTAGAGGACAATGAGATCGAGTCTGTTTTATTCAAAAAATTTGGTGAGACCTTGTCAAAGGGAGCTATGATATGGTATCACAACTTACCTCCTAATTCTATTAACTTTTTTGCTATCCTTGCAGATTCTTTTGTAAAGGCTCACGCAGGTGCCATCAAGGTCGAAACTAGGAAATCAGACGTTTTCAAAGTCAAACAAAAGGAAACGAGATGCTTAGAGAATTCGTGTCTCGGTTTCAAATGAAACGAACGGGTCTGTCACCGGTCGCTGAAGCTTTCACTCATGGACTGAATATTCGATGTTCGGTGGCTTCACAGCAGCTGAAACAGAACTTAATAAAATACCTGGCTGTTACATGGGCTGATATACATAACCGATACTAATAAGAAATCAGAGTCGAAGATAATCAGCTCGGGACCCCTTCGGGGTCGGTCTATCCTGCCAGAGCTCCTGACAGAGTCAAAAGGGATATTGATCGCGAACCAAGATCAAACAGGGATCGATATCAGCCATATCATAGAGACAGAAGAATCAGTAGATCCGGGCAGAACCCCCTAAGAAATGAAAGGAGAAATGACCGAGGCCAGAGTAGCCAAGGACTCATGACCTAAAGCAGCTTCGAAAGGTCGATCGGGCCTAAAGAAGCACCGAGGCCATCGGAGTACAACTTTAATGTCGATGCTGCCACTATTGTATTGACTATCGGTCACATTAAAAATACCAAATGGCCTCGACCTCTACAATCCGATCCAACCCCAAGAGATCCTAACCAAATGTGCAAATATCATGGCACTCACGGTCACAGAACGGAAGATTATCGGCAACTGAGAGAGGAAATAGCCCGGCTATTCCATAACATATATCTTTAAATTTTTGAGTGACCGAGCCTAGAATAATTTCAGGAACAAGAATTATGACAAACAGACGGGGCAGGAAAGAACCTCAACATGTCATTAACATGATCACCAGTGGAGTCGATACCCTTCAGGAGCCAATGCTGAAACGCACCAAGGTATCCAGCACTAGGGAGAAAAGGACTCAGGATTACACGCCAAAAGGAACTTTATCTTTCAACGACGAGGACGCGGAAGGAATTATACAGCCCCATAATGATGCACTGGAAGTATTTGTACTCGTGCATAAAATTAAAGTTAAACGTGTGTTAATCGATCCAGGTAGCTCGGCCAACATTATTCGATTAATGGTCGCGGAGCAACTCGGTCTGCTAGACAAAATCTTTCCTACAGTCCGAGTTCTAAATAGATTCAACATGGCATGTGAAACCACAAAGGGTGAAATAACATTGCCAATAAATACCACCATAACCATTCAGGAAACAAAGTTCTGCGTGATCGAAAGGGACATGAGATACAATGCTCTGTTCGGGAGACCATGGATCCACGACATGAGGGCATTGCCTTCGACGCTACACCAGACATTGAAATTTATGATGCCCGACGGAGTTAGAATGGTCTACGGGGAGCAAGCAGCTGCAAAAGAAATGTTCGCAATCAAAGAAGTGACGCCAGTACCTACAATTCTAACATCGAAAGACCCCAACCAAGTGATCAAAGATAGGATGAAATAGCAATCACTGATACCATCTTCGGCATATATGAACAAACAAGTGGATGTTGAGGACGATGATTATGGGGTTCCCAGATCTATTATCACCCCTGATGATTTTGATGCCAGTAAATCGGCGGTCGAGGAACTGGAACAAATCATATTGCGAGAGGATTTGCCCGATCGAAAGGTATACCTGAGCACGGAGCTGAGCCCCCAGCTTATAAAACTCATTCAATTTCTTATAACTAAAGAAGACTATTTCGCTTGGTCCCACCTCGATATAACAGGCATCCCATAAGAGATAACAACTCACAAGCTGAGCCTGGACCCAAGTCCATCCGGTTAAACAAAAAAGGAGGCTCCAGTCCGAAATCACACATGCTTTCATCAAGGATGAGGTATCTAAACGTTTAAAAATAGGGTCTATTCGGGAGGTCAAATACCCTGATTGGTTAGTAAATGTAGTGATAGTCCCTAAGAAAGGGGATAAATTAAGAATGTGTGTAGATTATAAAGATTTGAATAAAGCATGCCCCAAAGAATCTTTTTCCCTTGCCCAACATCGACCGCATGATTGATGCTACGGCCGGTCACAAGACCCTTAGTTTTCTCGACGAATATTCCGGGTACAACCAAATACGGATGGACCCGGGTGATCAGGAAAAAAACTTCCTTCATCACTAAATACGACACATACTGTTATAACTTAATGCCGTTTGGGTTGAAAAATGCTAGTTCCACGTTCCAACGCCTAGTAAATCGAATGTTCGAGAAACAAATAGAGAAATTAATGGAGGTTTACATTGACGACATGTTAGTTAAGTCCCCTCGAGTAGAGGACCATTTAAGACATTTGCAGGAAACATTTAGTATACTAAAGCAGTACACCATAAAGCTGAACCCATAAAAATGCACGTTTGGAGTAGGGTCGGTAAGTTCCTCAGATTAATGGGATCAAATCGGGGAATCGAGATCAATCCGGAAAAGATCAAATCCATTGAAGATATCATGGTCGTGGAAAATGTGAAAGCCGTGCAAAGGTTGACCAGGCGAATAGCCGCTCCGGGGCAATTTATTTCGAGGTCGTTAGACAAAAGCTACCGGTTCTTCGTGTTGTTGTAAAAGAAGAAGAACTTTTCATGGACCCCGAAATGCTAGCATGCTTTGGAGGAACTCAAAAGGTATTTATCAAGCCCGCCATTACTTTATACACCAAAGGCGGACGAACAACTGTACCTATAATTGGCGGTCTCGGAGATAGTGGTAAGTGGAGTTCTGGTTCAGGAAGAAAAGGGTACGCAATTTCCAATTAGTAGAACCTTAGGCGAAGCCGAAACTAGGTACCCCCACCTAGAAAAATTGGCGCTCGCTTTGTTAAGCACCTCTAGGAAACTGAAGCTGTACTTCCAATGTCAGCCCATATGTGTCTTCACGACTTACCCATTAAGGAATGTTATGCATAGGCTCGAGCTCTCGGGCCTATTGGCCAAATGGGCCATAGAAATAAGTGATTATGACATTGGGTATCGACTTCGGACTGCCATTAAATCTCAAGTATTGGCAGATTTCGTGGCCGATTTCACACCGACCCTAATACCGGAAGTCGAAAGATAGTTGTTAATTGACTCAGGAACTTCCTCGAGATATGGACCCTCTTCACAGACGGTGCCTCGAATGCAAAAGGGTCTGGACTTGGCATCGTATTGAAGCCCCTAGCAGTTAATATAATTAGACAATCTATTAAGACTGTGAAATTGACTAATAACGAGGCCGAATATGAAGCCATGATTGCAGGCCTTGAACTAGCCAAGAGCTTGGGAGCATAAGTGATCGAAGCCAAGTGCGACTCCCTTCTTGTGGTAATCCAAGTCAATGGAACGTTTGAGGTCAGAAAGGAACAAATGCAAAGGTACTTGGACAAATTGCAAGTGACACTACATCGGTTCAGAAAATGGACTTTACAACATGTACCTCGGGATCAAAACAGCGAGGCCGATGCATTCACCAACTTGGGGTCGTTGGTCGAAGACGAGGAGTTCAACTCGGGAAAAGTCGTACAAATTATGAGGTCAGTGGTGGAAGAAGGCCACGCTGAGGTTAACTCAACGAGCCTGACTTTGGATTGGAGGAACAAATACGTAGAATATCTCAGATTCGGTAAACTGCCCTCGTACCCAAAAAGGCAGAGGGCCCTGCATACAAAGGTGGCCCGATTTAGCCTTTCTAAAGCAGGAATCTTGTCCGGAAGAACATTTGATGGCCCGCTCATAATATCGCTGGGACCAGGCGATACTGAGTACGTTTTGAGGGAAATCCACGAGGGTACCTGCGGAAATCATTCAGGCGTCAAGTCATTGCATTAAAAAATAATCAAAGCCGGTTATTATTGGGTCGATATGGAAAAAGATGCAAAGGAATTTGTTCGAAAATGTGTTGAATGCCAAAGACACGCCCCGATAATCCATTTACCTGGGGAGATGCTCCACTCAGTTTTATCACCATGGCCATTCATGAAGTGGGGAATGGACATTATTGGCCCTCTTCCGTGGGCACCAGGTAAAGCTCAATTTACACTATTTATGACTGATTATTTTTCTAAATGGGTGGAAGCTCAAGCATATGAGAAGGTTAGAGAAAAAGAGGTTATTGATTTTATTTGGGAATACATCATATGCCGATTTGGAATGCCAGCCGAGATAGTATGCGATAATGGGAAACAATTCATTGGTAGCAAAGTAACCAAATTCCTTGAAGATCACAAGATCAAAAGGATCCTATCGACAACTACCACCCTAGTGGGAATGGACAAGCTGAATTTACCAACAAAACCATACTCCAAAAACTCAAAAAGAGGTTAACCGGTGCCAAGGGGAGATGGAAGGAAATGTTACCCGAAGTCTTGTGCATGCCGTACGACCACGAAATCCAGCACCGGGGCCACCTCGTTCTCTCTGGTTTATGGCGCCGAAGCTTTGATACTTGTCGAGGTCGCGGAGCCATGTATCAGATTGCGATATACTATAGAGGAATCAAACCACAAAGCTATTAATACGAACGAGGGAAAGCTGGGACCGAACTGGGAAGGACCTTATTATATCATCAAAATCACCAGAAAGGGATCCTACAATCTCGGAACAATGAACGGTGAACAAATACTGAACAACTGGAATATAACTCACTTTAAGCGGTATTACTGCTAAGGTACGACCTCGCTCATTATTTTATTTTATTTTATTTTTTATTTATGTTACAAACTAACGCTTGCAGGTAACCAACAAGGGGACATACGATATGTTAGGTCTGAAAGCACGATGTGCACTCCTTTTTCCTTGGACCGGTTTTGTTCCAAATGTGTTTTACGGCAAGGTTTTTAATGAGGCAACAAGTAAATCGTGCTAACTTAGATTCGAAGGCTGGTAACAAATTGGTGATAACAGTATTTGAGGCTTGTCTTCGATCAACCCCGAATACCGGGGGGCCACTTTAGCATGGAAAGAGACTTCAGGATTGAAGGGCTGAATATCAATAAGATTCGATGTAAGGTCCAAATGGTCAAATGAACCGTGCTGACATAGACTGCTCGAATCCTAACACAAAGCTTGTACACACACATTGCTATTATGCACGAGAATAAAGTGAAGTCTGTTCTTTGCAGACGTCATGTCTTTTAAAACCTTTCCTTTAAATTTCTTAAGGAATTCCATGCTTACGATCCCCTAAAGGTAACAAGCCCAAGGGCCGCCCTAACCCGAGTTTGAATAATCACTCTCTCACTCGGGGACTGCCATCCGAAAAAACAAACTCAAACGGTCTAAAATATTAGATCTCGAGGGAACAAATCTTATTTGGCAGCGCCGGAATTAAAAGGCTAAGGCCATTATGGGTTAACAAAATCCGAGGGCACAAATCCTATTTGGCAGCGCCCAAATTAAAAGGCTAAGCTATTCCGGTTTAACAAAATTCGAGGGCACGAAGCTTATTTGGCAGTGCCCAAATTACAAGGCTAAGGCTATTCCGGGTCAACAAAATCCGAAGGCACGAAGCTTATTTGGCGCTGCCCGAACAATAAAGGCTATGGCCGCATAAAAATGGCTCGGAGACGTCCGAAGGCCACAACAAAAATACCAAGGCATTGAAACTATAGAACTAAGCTTCTTTGGGGAAGAAAGTTTTTGGTAACACCGATTCCCCACGGTGCCTCAAAACGAAATTATGTTAGAGGCAAGAATCATCCAAGCCCTCGAACACAACCTAAATATTTTATGCTAATGCATTTTGATCTTTGTGAATGCAAATAAAAAAGCAAAGGAGAAATTTGAGAGCTGTGAAAGGCAAGCCTCATATGTGTGTGTGTGTATGTGTGTGTGTGTGTGTGTGTATAATCCTTTACATGTGCCCGAATGGCCCGATACAAATATTTACAGAGGCCAAGCAGCCTTGATGCACAGTATTGAGTACAAATAGGGATAAAATAAAACAATAGCGACTTGTTCTCGACTGAGTCTCGCCTCATCATCGGAATTTTCGGGGTCTCTTCATCCTTCGGACCCGACTGAACCTTCAGAATCATCATCTTTAGGGTAGGCCAATTTTCTGGCCTCGTCTTCAGACATCTTGGCATCCTCAATCTCCGTGGATAAGTCAAAACCCCGAGCGTGGATATCCTCAAGGGGCTGCCTACGGGAGCGCCACTTTATATACTCGACCATATTATTCAATTGGTCTTGAGCCGCCTCGGCGTCAGCCTTGTACTGAGCTGCCATTTCATCAAATTCGGCTCTGATCACTGCGGCTTCTGACCTAGCCATTTTCAGCTCCCTTGCTAGATTATCTCGATCTAAGAAAATCAAACCAATTCGGGATTGAAGTTCCTCAGCTTTTTCCTTTGCCGCTCTTAGCTGGTTCTCTACTGAAGTTAGTTGTGTCTGTGGTGTCTTTTTTTCCGAGACCAGATGAGCCATCCTACCCCTCCATTCATCGGCCTCAACTTTAACCACGTCCATCTTAGTTCGAAGCTGATCGATCCGATCACGTTTCTGCTGGACCTGCGTATTTTGACCATCAGTCACTCAATCAAATTCGTCATCACTCTCTTTGAAAACTTTTACCTGCTCAACCAAGTCAGCATGATCCTTTCGAACAACCTCCAGCTTTGCACGGAGACTCTTAGCCTCCCCTTCGAGCTGTTCGTTGAAAAGTTTAAGGGTGTTTTTCCTATCAATAAGTTCTCGAATCTCGGCCTCATGACGTTTGAACTCTTCCCCATATCGGAGAAAAGCCTCGTGGTGGAGCACCGAGGCCTGCAAGCACAATGAAAAATGTTACAATTGCTTGCAATAAAATCTAAGTACATAATAAAGGATATCCTTAGTTACCCGATTCAATGCTTGTTGAGCTATGTTGAACAGGTAGGGCACCTCCACCTCGTTCATTTTAGCTTGATCTTCTTCGGTCACTAAGCACTGAAGGTAACTTGCCACCACTACGAGGGAGGAAAGAACCCGGGCATCCTCGGGAAGGGAAAAATCAACGGTGCATTTCCGATCAGGATATGCGCTTGGGACAGGTAATCGATCGATCAATTTCAGAATTATAGATGTCCCGCTTGTTTAAGAGGGTGAGCTCTTCCTCGGTATCTCTAAATCACCGAACCAAATAGCATCCTCCGTGGCCATTGAGTCCGTGCCATCGAAAAAACCACGGAAAAGTTCTTTCGATCCATGGACTTCCTCGAGAGGGCGTTCTTTTGTCACTTGGGCCTCATTAAACATCGACTCTGTGAACAAAGGCGATTCAACGATTTCAGTCAGACCAAGTGCTCCCTGCGGCATTTTTCTCGTATCGGGGCAAGCCTCAGCTCTTGCTCCCACCTCGGCTTCCCCGACTTTATGAACATCGGCCTCATCGACCCCTAGTTCAGAGGCTCCTTGCCCTTCGAATTGGGATGGCACACTAGCCACTAGGTCAAGGTCTTCATCCTCTCCCTTGGACTCATTCCTAAATCAGTAGGCCATGTTCGGGGACAATGATCGACCACTAGCACTTCCTTTGGGCTTACGAGCCAATATTTTCTTTGGTCTCTTCTTCTCAAAACCCGGAGAACTCAGAGCCCCTTTCCTTTTCTTCTCTTTATCCTGCTTCGAAACAGCGGGCTCGAAGTGAGTATCATCGTCCACAACTGGAGGCCTCATTTAAACATCCTTTGATAAACATGCAAAAGAGAATTCTAGCATGTTGGAAATCGACGGCGTAAAAATTAGGTAGAGTGTAATTTAAAGAGAAAATCTCACCGTGAGACCGCACTTCCCACCGGCCCTTCGAAAGCTCGCGCCATGCGCACTCAGAATAGGGTTTTTGCGATACAATCCCCTCGACCCATTCCTTGAGTCGAGGAACTGCATCCGGTATTCGGACGATAGCTGCATCATCAAAAATTGATAAGAAGAAGAACACAAGGGAAATGGTAAGCAAATTCCCAAAGATAAATGTATACTTATACTTCATGTTCCATTTTTCAGGGAAAGGCATGTCCTCGGCCGGTATAATGTCCGATGCTTTCACTCGAACAAATCGGCCCAACCAACCTCGGTCCTGATCCTCGATGATGCTTGAAAATGGGGCTTTACTGGCCCGTCGAGCAAGCTTTATTAGCCTCCATCAATAGATTCGGGGATTGTACAGGCGCATGAGGTGGTCAATGGTGAAAGGACACCCTTTGATCTTACATACAAAAAAACGGAGGAGGATAACCATCCTCCAGAAGTAGGGATGGATTTGGCCTACTGCCACCTGGTAACTTTTACTAATGGCGGTGATAACCGAATCCAAAGGTCCCTACATAAAGGGATAAGTATAAATGCTTAAAACACCCTCCACGTGAGTAGTAATCGTCTCCTCGTGCGTAGGAACCAACACGCACTTGCTGACCCAGTTGCAGTCCTCTTTGACCTTATCGAGAACACTATCGGTGATTTATCAGACGTACCTTGAGACCGGTGCACACCGGCCCGGAATTGATGAAATATTTTCAACCTTGAAATCGTCTCCGGTTGGGCACCTCGAGGGGACGAACATTTTTAGGAGAGGTTCTGGTATCGATTCCTCGGTGGCAACAGGCGAAACATTTTCAATCAGTCTCGAGGAAGAGGGGTTTTCTTTTTGGGAAATGGATTTTGAGGTCTTTGCCATTTCTTTTGAATAAGAAAAGGAACAAAAAACAGATGCTGATAAGAAGGAGATATAACTCGTAGATAGCTTATGAAAGCTTTCAGAAAACCAGAAAGTAAGCGGTTTCGAAGATGAGAGTCACAAAGTTTCTTTAAAAAACACAAGTATTTAAATGTAAAGTTTCCAAAGAATGGATAAGGAGGGTATTTATAGTTTCTCAAAAGGGCAGTTCGCATCCTGAAGCGGCAGACCATCAACTGTCATGTATTTAATGCCATAAACGTTGCGCCGATGGGACATTTCTACTATTCACATCACTTACGTCATGAGCCTGCCTTCATTCGTTGGAGCAAGAATCAGGAGCTTGTATGGTGAGAACTTGAGGCTCATACCATTTGTCGTCATTATTCTCTGGAAAATGAGGGGACTATCTGTGTACTGTCGAAATTGGGCTCGATTAATACAAGGCAGGTTGGGCTCGGGGCGCGAAGGGTTGAAGATCGACCCCAAGCTTCATCAAAGCAGGACATAAGGTTAGAACGTCTGCCTTCGAGAATGCAGAGCCCATGTGTGGAACCGATCCTGACTTCGAACATGCTCGAGAGAAAATCATCAAACCTAAATAATGGAAAGCCAAAATATCTATAATGGGTCGAGAATCGCGGCGTGAATCTCGGCACGAATCAATGGAACTGCTTAATTAGCAAATCAGGAGATTTTTTACCTTATATAGAGTTATACCTTAATAGGATTCCCCTACTATATAAAGGGAGATCTAATTATTTGTAAAGACACTTTTTGATCGAATCATGAAAAATAGCAATATACTGATCTCTTTAGCGAGTACTACCTATTTATTCCTTTTCAAAATCCGATTGTAACGTTTCTCGGTCCAAGGACATTCAACATACAAGGCCAACACCGCCTAACTTGTGTAGTTTGCATTCATTTTCTATCATTAATTTTAATTTCAATTTGCTTTCTCACTTTTGTATCAAATTAGATCACATGTCCTTAAAACCACGAATAAATTCAACTGTTACCCGATTTTGAAGGTAAACACATGTGTTTCCAACTTGTTGATTTAAACTCTTGCAAGATGTATTCACAAGAGCAATTCCATTCTTCTTGAGGGCGATCCTATAGTTCTAAGTATTGTAACTTGTTGGATTATTTCAATTGTTTGACAATTACTTCTTTGTTGGGTCTATTCTCAATTGCTATCTTATCTTTTATTTCTTCAATTCCGTACATTAGATTCGTATAAAACATGTGACCTAATAACTTCATTTCACCAATTTCGAACCAGCCGATAAAAGATTTGCACTTCCGTCTATATAGGGCCTCATACAGTGCCATATAAATGCTAGCATGATAGCTGTTGTTGTAAGAAAATCAATGAGCGGTACATGATCCTCCCAATTCTCTTTGAAGACCAAAACACATGCTCGTAACATGTCCTCAAGCGTTTGAATAGTGCGTTCGGCCTGGCCGTCTGATTAGAGGTGAAAAGCTATGCTAAAGTTGATTATTGTACCCAATCCATTTTGTAATGATTTCCAGAAGTTAGTCGTAAACTGAGTACCTAAGTATGATATGATAGAAATCGTAATCCAATGGATTATAACTTAGCATAATCTTCAGCCAAGAAGGTAGGTTTTTACTGACAAAAAGTGAGCTAACTTGGCAAGTCGATCCACGATGAACCATTTTGAATCAAATCCATGTTGATCATCTCCTATTTCCAGGTTGGAATTTCCATAAGTTGCAGCAACCTTCTCGATTTGTGGTGTTCCACTTTAACTTGTTGGCAATTTGGAGACTGAGCGACTTATTCACCGATGTTCCTCTTCATATCATTCTACCGGTGTAGCTATCAAAGACCATGATACATCCAAGTCGACTCTGGATGAACAGAACACCGGGACTGATGAATCTCTACCATGATCTTCTCTCAGAGTCCTCGACATTGGATATGCATAAGCTGTCCTTGTATTTGAGGACTCCGTCCTCAGATAACTCGAACACTTCCTTCTTTTGAAATGGAACGCTTTCTCCTAGCTTCATTAAGGTTGGATCTTCAAATTTTCATGCCTTTATTTCCGCCACTAATTATGATTCAGCAGTGTTTCAAACTATGGATCCCCCGTCACGGGTATCAAGAAATTGCATGCTTAAATTAGCCAATTGTATAAGTCTTTAGTCATCTCCAACTCATGCTTCTCCACATGCCACATGCTGCCCATAGATTTCCGAGTTAACGCATCAGCCACGACGTTTGCCTTCTTACGGTGATATAGAATATCAACGTCATAATCCTTTAGTAATTTTAGCCACCTTTGTTGCCTTAAATTCAACTCTTTTGGCTTGAAGATGTATTGAAGGCTCTTGTGATCGGTGAATATGTCAACATGGACTCCATTCAAGTAATGACACCATATCGTTACAGCGAAATGGCAGATGCTAGCTCTAAGTCATGGGTCGGATAATTCTGCTCGTGTTTTTTCAGCTGCCTTGAGGCATATGCAATAACCTAACAACATGGCATCAGTACGATGCCCAATCACACTCTGAAAGCGTCACAATATATGACATATCCTTCAGATCCTTCAGGAAGAGTCAAACTGGTGTCGAGGTTAACATGTCCTTTAACTCTTGTAAGCTCTTCTCACCAACGTTGATCCACTAGAATCTAGTTGCCTTGTGCATCAACCTTGTTAGTGGAGCCGCTATAAAGGAGAAATTTTCCACAAATATTTGGTAGTAACTGGCAAAGCCTAAGAAGTTGCGTACCTCCGTAGGAGTTCTGGGCCTTGGCCAATTCTTAACTATTTCAACCTTTTGACTATCAACTTTGATACCCTCACCTGATACTATATGCCCAAGAAAAGTCATCGAGTTTAACTACTTGGAAAATTTGGCGTACAACTTGTGATCCCGGAGCATGTGTAAAACCATTCACAAATGCTCTACGTGTTCTACTTTTGATCGAGAATACACCAAGATATCATCTATGAACATGATTACAAAAATATCTAACAATGGCTTGAATATTTGACTCATCAGATCTTTAAAAGTCATTGGTGTGTTGGTTCGGCCAAAAGACATAACAAGAATTTCATAATGGCCATATATGGTCCGAAAGGCTGTTTTCGGAATATCTTCTTTCTTAATCCTTAACTGATGATACCTAGATTTGAGGTCGATCTTCGAGAATACTTAGCGCCTTGCAATTGATCAAAAAAATCATTGAATCTCGGGAATAGATACATATTCTTAAGGGTTACTTTATTCAGGTGTCGGTAGTCAATACATATCCTCAACAAACCATGTTTCTTTCGAACAAATAGCACTGGGTCTCCGCACGGAAAAGTACTAGGTTGAACATAGTCCTTATCAAGAAGGTCCTTGAGCTGGTCCTTTAGTTCCTTCAACTCGGTAGGAGCCATTATGTATGGAGGAATAGATATCAGCTGCATATCGGGTGGCAAATCGATGGCAAACTCAATCTCCCTCTCGGGTGGAATACCCGAGAGCTCGTCTGGGAACACGTCGGGAAATTCACTAACGACTAGTACCGAATGAAGGGTGGGAAGCTTCGCCTCCGCCTCTTGCACCCGTACCAAATGGTAGAAACATCCTTTCGCGAGCATCTTTCGAGCCTTAAGGTAATAAATGAATTTCCCTTTTGGCGGTGCAACATCGCCCTTTTATTAGATAACGGGCTCTCCCGAAAAGTTAAAGAGAACAACTTTCTTCCAACAATTCATAATAGCATAACAAGAGGCCAGCCAATCCATCCCCATAGTAACACCAAATTCCACCATTTCCAATTCATTCAAATCTGCCAAGGTATGGTGATCATGAATCATCACGTCAAAACTTCGATATACCCGCCTTACTACCATAGACTCAGCCACAGGCGTGGACACTTCAAACATTTGGCGTAGCAATTCAGGTACTTTACCACATTTACCAACAACAAATGAAATAATATACGACAGGGTAGAACCCGGATCTATCAAAGCATACACACTAATGGAAAGCACAGATAATATACTTGTGACCACGTCAAGTGATGACTCTAGATTCTATAGTCCGGACAACGCATAGATACAGATTTTTTGTACACCCGAGTTAGATGTTCCCCCTACCTTTACCTTTTCCTACCGACGGTTGCTTGCCTTGCTCATGAGGGCGTGCTAATGATGACAAAGGTACTACATATCCCGTTGGCAACCTCCTATCACCCACAGTCCTCACAGGGCAAAAACGTATAATGTGATGAGGTTGACCACAAGAATAGCATACGTCTGAACACTAGTGAAAAATACCAAAATGATTCCTACAACATCGACCACAATACGGCGCTGGGTGCCTTATCCTGCTAGCATCTCCTCTATACTGTGAGCTCTACCCTCAGGGATTCTGACCCTGACCTGAGTGAGTGGTCTGATCACAACTCTAACCCTAGGACTGTGTTGTTGCATTAGCCACCGGAAAAGATGGGTACCGGGAAAACGGAGGTTTGAACTCACCTCGAGACTCACCCATATCACCTGTAGACTTGGCTCTCTTATGTTGGCCTCCATCATGCTCTTGTGAAGCTCACTATTGCCTTTTTCGATCCTCCAAGCTCTGCGCATAGGCTTGAATGCGTGAAATGTTCATGTTCAGATTCAGAGAAGTAGTGGTACACTTGTTATTAAAATGTGGTCCCAAACCACCCACAAATCGATGTACTCTATCACTCATCTTGGCCACAACCGAAGGAGCATACTTGGCGAAGGAGTTGAATTGCATGATGTACTCCCGAACACTAATGTTACCCTGCTCCAAATGTATGATTCCATATTGTTTAGCTCGATGGAGCTCAATAGGAAGATACTACTACCGAAAGGCCTCAAAAAACTACCTTCGTCCTACTGGTGGAGCAAGAGGTCACCTAGATTGCTCCCACGTTTCATACCATATCACAGCAATATCACTCCGTCTATAAGAGGCTTTCTCTATGGACCCAGTGTCTATGGCATGCATAACTCATAAAGTCTGCTGCATCTTATCTAGAAAATTCTGAGGATCTTCATTTGGATCTGTTCCTATGGATACCGGGGGGTTCAAATTTATGGAATCCCAAACTGTCGTGTTGACCGCCCTATCTGAAGTGGTAGGGGCCAGTCTTGGGCCTGGGAGGCCATTAATCGAGTCAACTTTTGCACAACACTCATCATATCAAGATCTCGTTCAGGGACAATTGGGGAGGAATTAGAGGTGTGTTAGCTTCTCTTTACCGTTTCAGGGCTATTGGGGTTGTCCCCAAAACCTGAGTATCAGCCATAGGGTCCGTGCTGACCCATAAGGGTCGGTGGCACCTGGCTGGTGCCTTCTCCTACTTCTTCATTCAATCCATAAATAACTACCTGACATCTCGCTGTAGGCATCGCTATATACATAAACAATATGGTGATTAGAAACAATACATACAACCCTGCTCTAACGCATGATCTAGATTAGAAGCAAAGGTATTCACCCTAGATATCCCGTAGCCTCTTGTTTATAGCTGTACAACATACCCACAAACAAGACTCTACCAGAAATGGCTTGCAAACTCCCTAGGATAAACTTGCTCTGATACCAAGTTTGTCACACACCAACCTTAGGAGGTGCGATCGGCAAATGACACTTGAAGGCTCGTGCGAATCGTCGTCTGTTCTTACATCTTTTTAATCATGAAAAACTGGGCAAACGTGACCTCAAGTAGTAACTCCAAAATTGAAAATGTGTACAACTGGTTTGCAAAAGAAATATTGACATTTTAATACATATTCACAACTATAATAGAGTTGTAATCCACCCTTTTACATGAAACTAGACTCTAGCCTGCAAGCCTAAGAGTGTCAACATAATATTCATATACACATCTTTTGGTCGGGACAGGGCCCCATTGTAACAAAAATGTTTAGAACGTATGCATCAGTACCTATTGACTTCTAAACAGCCACTCTGAAGAAATGGAGTACAACGACCAATATGCTGGAATAATCACCCTAATGGGGAGGGACATCACCGGGTCTATATGTACATGTGGCCATGACAGCGCCCCAAGAAAAGGGAATCAGTAAGAAAAATGTACCGAGTATGTAAGACTAAGAAAGCATGTAAATCAGAGATATAACATATGAGGAATGAGTATAGGATTTCAACTTGAATACCAAAGACAAGCCATCGGGGGGCAAAAACTTTCAAGGCTATAAACCATGTATCATGAATGTATGCAAGCTTTTGTAAAATCAAGCCACTCATTGGGGCCACGCATTATAATACATATACACAATCAGCCACTCTTTGGGGCACATCATCATGTTTCACTCCATACCCGGCCTCGGAGAGGACTCAGTCGTACCCCACCTCAGGTGATATCGACAGTACCTGGCCTTAACAGGACTCAGTATAGTCGGCCTCAAGCAGACTCGGTAGCCTCACATCATACATCATTCCATACACATCCTCGAAGAAGACTCAGTCGTACTCGGCCTCAACAAAACTCGGCGTAGTCGACCTCAAGAGGACTCAGTAGCCTCACATCACAAACCATCGTATCCGGCCATGTAAGGGATCGGTAATATCTCATAACATGTCTCATCATACCCAACTGATCAGTGATTGAAAAATAGGTGACGTATCCGACCGACTATAGCGCAACTAAGTAAAGCTACACACACACACACACACACACACACATATATATATATATATATATATATATATGCATTGCAAAGTCACTTTTAAGAGATACTAAGGTCAAACTAAGGATGAATCACATTCTTTGACTTCGGAGTACTATCTAAAAACACTTCAACTTGAGAGAAGCGTTGCAGCTGAGAATATATAAGAACACAAGAAATTTTATTGGAAAGGGCTTTGAACAAACTAATCTTATAATATAGGAATCCTTCATAGAGAAAGACACTTACCAATCCATTCAAGGAAAGAATGTTGTCCGACATACCTTATTGATGAACTAGCTATGCTTTTATGGGAGTTAATCCTGCCTCCAATGAATCTCTAGAATCAATATAACAAGATAATAAATATTATAGTGACGTTTCCAAGCTTCTCCACTCTAGATCCTACTAGAATCACCTTTGACTAAATTTAGTCTTCTTAGAAACGCCCAAGGGAGGTTTGAGAGCGTTTTGGGTAAGTAAAAGTGGGTGACACTTCCTAGAATGAAAGAGAGAGCTACAACGCCTCTTTATACCACATAGAGTCTAGGATATTCTGCCGCTCCAAATGGGTCACCCTGCCCTGGTCACTGCACCAGGTAGGACAACTGGCACAATTTGGCCAAATGAAACTGCCCGGCTAATAGGTAGTATCAAAACTTATTAATATCCAACTTCATAAGTGAGGGAAGGCATGGGGTGTTACACTTTCCTACTCGTGAGTCAATACCAAGGATCGACTCACTTTAGGTATATGCAGCACAGCCTACGTTTGTTAAGAGTAGAGTGTTTCCTAAATCTTGGAATTGGACTGAATAACTGCGAGACGATATGTCAGTTCGTCTGACAAGTCGTTCTTTGAAATTAGAGAGTTTTGAAAAGAAGGTTCGGAGGGGTGAAAATACAACCCTCGCATGCCTTGTGTGTGATTGTGTATAGCAAAGACTCGATATGAAAAGTGTGATGACAGTGTATAAAGCAGTAACAAGTAATCATGGTGAATCATTGATAATATTAAAAATAGAACAAGTGAACACATATTTGTAGGTTATGAAGTCGTGTAATAAGAAGATAAGACAAAGCAAGCAGGCACATGTTTGCAGGTTAAACACACAAAATAGCAGCATGTAAACAAACATCCCCGAGTTCAAATTCTAGCTTAAGTCTGCTAAGGTCAAAACCTAAGTGTAAATCCCCAGCAGAGTCGCCATGTTGTTGCACCTGATTTTGCACAGGTCAAAACAAAATACAACTCGTGATTCCTAGATGAAAAAAAGAGTCGCCACCTAATATTTAAGGTATACTAGGTTACCTATAAGTCTTAGAAAAGCATTGTCCTAATGATCTACTAATGTGTGTGTTCGGGGTAAGGATTATAGTTATTCTAAGGAGAAGGTGTTATGCACCCCTTAAAATGAACTTGAGGTAGTTCCTTAAGAACTAGTTACGGGGAGAGAAATGTCTATATCCTAGTTAATTAATGGTTAAAATTTATAAATGGGACTATGTGAAAGTTTAAATAAGTAAAAAAACGTTTCAATTCCTGTTTGAAAAACATATCATTGTTTTTAAGAAAAGAAGGTATAGTTCTTTCAGAAATAGAAATATTTTGTTTCAAATCTTCTTATATATGTTTTATAAATTAAGATACACTCATGTTATATGACAAAAGAGAATACCTCGTCTATTATTCTAAATTTGTTTTCGTGGAAAATCTGCACATTTTTTCAAAGGGTGTTTGATTTTTTCTTTTGCAAAATCGATCTTGGCTATGTACATCATGGTTTACCTCTTTTGTTTTGAAATTGTTCAGTGGTGTACATGATCCATTTTGAAGGTTTTACAAAGAGGGTTTGTTTTTTGTTTTAATTCTTTTAGAATCTGCCAATGCCTAAAATCAGCGAAACTCATTAGAGGAATATATAAACAAGAAAGCTATTTTTTATTAGATAATTAGTTTCAAGATATTGAAATTCAAAACGTTAAGGTCGTTAAAGAAATTAAACCTTATGATCAAAATTACCGTTTACCTATAAGTTTTTGATTTGCCTAAAGTTTTCCGAAACAATCAAGATGACAAAGAATGTCCAACGATTGTGTTAGTTCTCATATATACATATATAAAGAAAGGAAAAGCAAAACAATAACCAACAGCATCTATTTAGATAAAGGGAAGGAAGGTTGGATTCTTTTATTGAGCTGGTAAAGCAGCCAAGCTCAGGTAGACTCAAAGCAGCAGCAGAATTTAGCGAGTGATCAGAAAGCGGCCCAGCTCTTTGAACATGGGCTCGAGTTCTCAAAGAACTCGGCAAGCCTAGTGATTCATGCAAAGGAAAGAGAGAGAACCAATTAGCACATACAAATAAAGAGTAAAGTAAGATAAATTTGTAACAAAAATGGACAAGATCTGAAGGGATGTAGTAAGGCCAAACATTATTTATGCTAATTGCATGGAGATTAATTGAGGTCATTATTCATAGGCCTAGGGTGAACCACATTTACTTATGAGACTTTCTTATGAACCCCAGATACTTCAGAGTTCACGAGGATCTCTTGGACCCCGAGCAGTTCTTGTGCTAGGGAGGGATTCCTCAACCATAAAGTCAAGCCTACACCAATTAGCCTTAAGTACTAAACCTCAATCCTCTTAAGAGGTTCAAGCACAAATGAGGTCTCAACTTAACATTTAATAAGATATGTACTCAAGCAGTTCACATAGTTAATGTAGCAAACTAGTAGAAGTGTGAACGGATTTAATATCATCCAAAACATGCTCTAGGAACTCAATCATAAATGGATATTAACAACTTAGGATAATTACATATTAGGAGTTGAAGTTGTCACTGGAGGACAAAAGTAGCCTAAGAACCATTACATATTAGAGTTTCAAGACTATGATAATATTAGACACATGTTATTGTACATGTATGTTCTCATAAATCTTTCACAACATTAGAGGGTTTATAGGTTGAATCTAAGTCGTTTCATGTAGCACAATACTTACAGAATATCCTTTGAACCACGTACATAATCAAGAGAGGTCCCTAATCACATATAATTAACTATACATCCCTGTAGTTATGCTTTCCATGCTACTGCCAACTTCACCATTCAAGAAGGCCACCCTAAGTGGTTTAAGGCATCAGCAGTTAACAAACACATGCGCTCACTACCAACCTTATCAGAGATTTAGTATTTCATAAAGGATCCAGTCAAACAGGATTTTCTCAAGGTAAGTTTAAATTGTGAAAGCTAAATATAAGATATTGGAGTAGTCTCAAGACAACCTTCCAACAAACAAGCATATAGTTGTAGGTCTTACCGCATGCTAAATAATCAAGTCCAAACAACTCAACTTAGAACTAACCCCAAAGATTTAGGCTAACAGTATAATCGTGGATGGGGTGTCAATTTTCAATTTCACCATTTAGATCCTATAGGCATGATATCTAACATAATATATGTTTAATAGCTATCAAGTTATCAGGACAAGCAGTACTCAAATTGGTAAAAAATGTTTTTCTAAACAGTGTCCTTAGACATCAAATGTCACGACCCAAGCCGGAGGGCCGCGACTGGCACCGGACCCTACTCAACGGGCATCGGCGTACTCTTCATCTAACTTTCCTTATTATCTATAAGGCTTGTCATATGCATATAATCTCGAACAATAATTATAATGAACCGAGACGTCATGCCATGATACGAACATACTTATATACATAATATGGCCCATAAGGCTGCAATGCAAAATCATAAAATAAAATATATACGTTTGCCGACAAGGCAATTCAACTGTACATAAGCCAATCCATTACTTGTCTATGCATAAATTGACACTTGTCTATGAGCCTCTACAAAAACGTACATAATGCAACCTACATCGGAACAGGGCCCCGACGTGCCCATAATGCCTACAACAAAATGCATACCAAGACTGTGGCAAGTCCGAAGGATGGATCTCGCCAATATCTGCTGAACTGGGTAGCCTACTGTGGTGGCGAAGCCTCATCTATCTATTTGCCTGGACCTGCAGCACGACATGCAGCGTCCACAATAAAGGACGTCAGTACGGATAATGTACTGAGTATGTAAGACAGGAAACATAATGCAAGAACAATAATAAGCATCAGGGTAAGAGACATACAACCTGTACCATCTGAATGCCTCTGAGGGCGACTAACCATGTCATGCCTGACATGCATATGCATATACATATATTTATATCCTTTTGAAAATCATCATATACATATATACGCCTCTGTGGGCCTCATCATCATCTCATACATATGCCTCTGTGGGCCTCCTCATCATCATACCCAACTGATCAGTGGTTGCACAATAGGTGCCATACCCGGCCGACTATAGCGCGGCTTGGTAGAGTAACATAGCTGTCGACTATAGTGCGACTAAGTAGAGTAAAACATATACATATGTATAGTTGCACAATAGGTTCCATACCCGGCCGACTATAGCACGGCTCAGTAGAGTAAAATAGATAATGCATGCTGGACTTATAAGAGTCATACTACCATGGTGAAATAATAACATATCAATCCTCCCATAAGAGGGGAAACAATACACGTACTGCTACCTTCTAAGAGTAGAGTATCTTTGGGGTTCGTTCATTGCATTGTGTACAGTTAGAGTCGTGCAAAAGAAGGAAAAGGATAGTCTCACATACCTTGCTATACTTTCCAATCTCAAGCTATGAAACTTCCACGACTTCTTAGTCTACAATAAGAGAAAGGACACTAGCGTTATTGTTCAGGTGTCGCAACTATTATGTATCGACTGTAACCTATTTTGCAATAAAACGGACAGCACCTCCCCTATATATATGACTTCACACAAGTCAAAACAGCCACCAAACATCCAAACAACATCAATAAGAATCATATTGAACCTCCCAAAACAGTGCACACACAAACCAATCACTTCATACGTACAATGGCCACTATAGTCGTGTCAAACAATGCGGAAATGGTATAAAGCAACTATCAGGCCACAACCCTAAACATATATGGTGTTTCTCCACACCCTTTCTCCTCCAAAACTCCACAAATAAGTAGTGAAACACGCAGCTTTACAGCAACACAAAACAGTCCATAAAACAGTCCGCTACAAGTGAATAACTCGAACTCACGGCTTCCGATCACCGTCCCGTGAGTTCTTACACACATAGAACGAATTACCAAGACTTAACAGTAGAAAACATGTATTAGATAGAGCAGTAAACTCACCTTTCTTTTTAGATAACTCATCCCTTGCTTTGATTCCTCGAACTCTAGGGTTTACCTTCAACTAGAACTTGAAAGAGGGAAAAATCGATTAGGGTTTGTGTGGTGTTATTTTGGGGAGGGGTTGCAGGGGTTCTTTTAGGTTTTCAAGCTGTGAAATGATAATGAATTATCAGGCTTTAGAAGCTTTTAAAAGCCCTCTCTTAACCGACTTGGGGCTTTTAACTTTTAGCCCTTAATTTTGGCAAGTAGGTGATGCACCTACTTGTCACCTTCCAGCCTGCGCAGTTCTACGGAAATGCAATTATCCCAATACTCCGAGATCGTATTGACAAACGGTTTGAAGAATTGGAAACTAGACTCATAGACCTTTAATTTAGTAGGTAGATCACCCAGTAATTCTTTGTAAATTGGGAGAAAATTGCAGAAACATTTTACCTAACGTTTAAGTAAAATTGTGAACCTAAGTTGCGACAACTTTTGTCGACTTTTGTTTCATAACTCGTTTGACTTCAAGACTTATGAAACGGATATCATATCATTCAAATACCTTAAAACATGACATTTTGGTAATGTTAAACACCTCTCGATTTTCCCAAAAACGCGAGTTACAACTTCCTTAACTCGTTTATCCTCTAATACTTGTTAACCGCCCTTATATACCTTTGCATCGTTTAGGACCAATAGGACTAAACTCTTATTGTCTCAAAGGTAATTCCCTTCTCGAACCAAGGTAGAGTATCTTACGGTGTAATCTAACACGTACAAATATGGGTTATAACAGATATAAGGTTTGAAAATGATGTATATATGTTGTTATTGTTGTGTTCATATGTTGTTGGTGTTATCCGGAATTGGGAGGAAGTAAAGATTATAGGGGAGATGCTGCCCGTTTTAATATAAAATAAGCTTGTCATTCGTTGCGATATAGTTGTACCTATCATAACTTAATGATAGTATTATTATCGTTGTTGTAGATTAAGGTGGGAAGAGACAAGTTCAACGTGGTTATTGAAAAGGTATGATTAAGTATGTTAAGGCTAATCCTTTCCTTCATTTTGGCATGATCCCGTAACAACACGAGTTTGATAACGAGACATAAAGAGAAGTTTGTATTCATTTTTTTAGGTACATTATCCTAGTCCGTAGGTTACAGTATTATCCCTTATCGGGACTTTATATTCAGTTAAGTATTATCTTCTTTCAGTCAATAGAGCGGAGGGTCAATATATATATATATATATATATATATATATATATATATATATATAT
>MCJB01050791.1:0-77461 GCA_002018475.1 Nicotiana obtusifolia | reverse complement strand
AAATCTGCAAAAGCGACCAACTTTGGTCGCTTTTAAGTATTTTTAATTTTATGTATTTCTCAAATAGCGACCAAAGTTGGTCGCTATTTTGAAAATACAGAGATTTAAAAATACTGAATAAGCGACCATAGTTGGTCGCCACTTTGGTATTTTAAATTTTCTGTATTTCTCAAATAGCGACCAACTTTGGTCGCTATTGTAGAAATACAGAAAATTTACAATACCAAATGGGCGACCAACTTTGGTCGCAATTGAGCAGATTTTAATTTATTTTTTTTTGAAAATGGCGACCAACTTTGGTCGCTAGATGGCGACCAAGATTGGTCGCTATTGAAGAGGGACCAACTAAATTGTGACCAGACCATTTTGGTCGCTTTTTGGTCGCTATTGGGCATATGGGGACCAACTTTGGTCGCTTTTTCCGGTCGCTTTTTACCTGATTTTTAGTAGTGTAAAAAGTTGACTTTGAGTTGGTTTTATTTTCCTTGGGAAGACATATCAACTCTTGTCATGTTGCCAAATCTTGAAGAGCTCAAAATTGTATTTGATGCAATAGGAAATCACGAATGGAGATTGAGTGATAAATACAAGTTCAAACGCCTAAAGTTATTGTCAATTATAGGCCCAAATCTTGAGCGTTGGGAAGCTAGGAGTGATAGTTTCCCAACTCTAACACGCCTTATTCTGAAGTATTGCAACGACCTAAAAGAAATTCCAATAGATTTTGGGAAAATTTGTACTTTGGAGTTAATTGAGTTATATAATTGCAACAATTCTTCTGAGGATTCTGCCAGAAATATTGAACAAGAACAAGTGGACATGGGAAATAATTGCCTTAAGGTCTACATCCATAGCAATCACATGAGTAAGTTTTAGATCTCTACAAATTCTTCAATTCTTCACATTATTAAGTATCTCATCTTTGTAAAAATTATAACTCCTTGAAATTAAGATGACGACATTTACTTTTTATCTTGCATATATGCAGGGGATTGAAGCTTAGTTTGAGGGATAATCTAAGCTATCTTCCAAATGCATAGCTTTTTCATTCATATTTTAAAAAGTAAATATTTCTTTAATTTATGTTCTTATCAGTTGTTAAATTTATGTTTTTTTTTAGGTGTTTACCCTCAAGATCGAATAACAATTAAATTTGTATGTGGTTTTAAGGATACTTGATCTAGCTTGATACAAAACGATAAATCAGATTGAAATTGAAACAGACAATGGGAAAGTAAATGCAAACCACACAAGTTGAACAATCTCAGCCTTAGAAGGTTAGCCACCCTCGAGCCAAAAGTGCTTTGATTGATATCAGAACAGAATAATAAGAGAATGATAAGTACTTAAGGAGAATTATAATATATTGCTTTGGGATGCGTGCTACTATGTGTTTTACAAGTAATCAGACCCCTTTATATAGTAGGGGAGTCCTGCTTTAGGTACAATCTATAAAAGGTAAAAATCTCCTGGTTTGCTGATTTGCCGGTTCCTTATTGATACGTGCCGAGATTCCTGCAGTGATATCCGATCGGTTACGGATATTTCGGCCTTCCGTTATTTCGGTCTTCTGTAGGTTATACCGGCAATCTTTCCTCGAGCTTATTCGGGGTCAGGGTCGATTCTGGGATCATGGACTCAATATTCTCTAGGACGTACATTCTGACCTCGTGTTCTGGTTCGATGAGACTCAGGGTCGATCTTCAGCCCCTCGCGTTCCGAGCCCGATATGTCATGCAATAGTCGAGCCTGATTTCGACCGTATACAGATAGTTCCCTAGTTTTTCAGAGAGTAAACGACGAGCAACGATATGAGCTTTCGATTCTCACCTCGGTACTCTACGTCAGAAACGACAAAATGAACGAAACGTCTCATCAATCACGTCTTAATGGCATTAAATGCTCGTCAGTTGCTGGTCGGCCACTCCTGGCTTTGAACCGCCATTTGGAAATTATACATATCCCTCATTAGTTCATTCAAACTTTACTTTCAAACCCTCTGACCTCGTACCTTTAAGAATTTCAACACTTCCAAGCATTAAATTTCTGGCTATTCTGAAATCTTTTTATAAGAACATTAGCTCTGTTTTTATCCCAAAACCATCAAGCTTCATCTTTTAACTCCCTCTCTTTTCTTCATTTATCAAAGAAATGGCGAAGACTTCAAAATCTATTCCCCAAAAATAAATTCCTTCTGCCTCGCGACCGGCTATGGAGGAAAACGTTTTGTCTGCTGCTACTGAAGAACCAGCACCGGAACCTCCTCTGAAGATGTTCATCCCCGGGGGGTACCCGACTGGTGCTGATTTCAAGATCGAGAAGCCCTCCTCGATACTGGGTCGGTGTGAGTCAGTCTCGAGATATATTTGCTAGATCACCGATGACGCCCTCTCCCTGGTCAAGGAAGATTGCAACTGGGCTGATAAGCACGTAGTGGTCCCCAAGTCTAAGGAAGCCATCACTACCAACGTGGAGGGATTTTTAAGTGTTTACACTTATCCCTTCACACTGTGTCCCTTGGACCCGGTCATTATTGCCATCTGTAAGAGGTACGAGGTAACCCTTAGTCAAATTCACCCTTCTCTTTGGAGGATAGTAATTCTCTTCCGTTTTTTCGTAAGCAAAATCGAGGGGTATCCCTTCACCCTCGACTATCTCATGAACTTATATGGTCTCCGACTTTATCAAGGGGGACTAATCAAGCTTGCCCGTCGGGCCAGTAAGGTCCCGTTCTCGAGCATTGACAAAGATCGAGATCGAGGCTGGTTGGGCCGCTTTGTCCAAGTGAAGACCTCAGATTTGATCCCAGCCGAGCATATGTTTCCTGAGAAGTGGAACATGATACGTAAATATAATCTTTCATTCAAGATTTTGTTCATCGCTCTTCCTTTTCCTCCCTTCTCATCGATGTTTTGTGGTGGTGCAGCTGTTGCTCGGATGCCGGATGCAGTTCCTCGACTTAAGAAATGGGTCGAAGGCATTGCTACACAAAGGCCCTATTCCAAGCGTTCGTGGCGCCTTCTTTCGAAGGGCCAATAGGAAGCATGTTCCCATGGTGAGATTTTTCTTAAGTTGCATTTTATTTCCCTTCTGCGCTGTTGAGTTCTTACGCGTATTATTTCTTTTGGCAGGTTTACCAAAAGATGTCGCAATGAGGCCTCCATCCGGTGGTGACGATATCTTCACCGAACCATCTGCTCCGAGGTAGGATAAAAAGAAGAAAAGAAAAAGGGCTTTGAGTTCTTCGAGCTCTGAGAAAAAGAAGTCAAAGAAAAGATTGGCGCATAAGCCCAAGGGAAGCACCAGTGCTCGAGCACTGTCTCCGAACTCAATCTATCGATTGAGGGATGAGTCCGAGGGGGAAGGAGAAGCCTACGATCTTGTGGCCAGCATGCAGCCGTAGCTCGAAGGGCAAGTGGCCTCCGAACTAGAGGGAGGCGAGCCGATCTCCATCGAGTCAGGGAGGCCAAGGAAGAGGCAGGAACTGAAGTTTCGGGGGATGCGGGCAAAGCCCCGCAGGAAGCACTTGGCCCGATAGAGATTGCCGAGTCGCCTTCGTTTACAATGTCAATGTTCAACAAGGCCCAAGGTGCAAAAGAACGCCCCATCGAGGGGGCCCATAGAGCGAATGACCCCTTCCGTGATTTTTTCGACGGTGTGAATTCGGCGGCCATGGAGGATGCCACCGGATTTGGCGATTTAGAGATACCGAGGAAGGTCTCACCCTTTGAAGCAAGTGGGCCTTCTCGAGCCCGAAATTGGTCGATCGATTCCCTGCCCCAAGTGCTAACCCCGACCGGAAGCGATCCATTGTTATATCCCTTCGGGAGGATGCCCAAGTCCTCTCCACCCCCGTAGGAGTGGCCAGTTATTTTCGGTGTCTGGTAACCGAGGATTATCAAGCTAAGATGAACAAGGTGGATGCACCTAGCCTTTCAACGCAGCACAACAGGCGCTGAACCGGGTAACTTCATGCTTTCCTAAGTGACTTTTTGATTTACACTTAGATTATTTCGTAGATATCTTAGTGTTTCTCTTCATGCTCGTTAGCTTTGGTGCTTCATCACGAAACCTTTTTAAGGTACCGAGTTGAGCTGACAACTCGAAGCTGAAGTTCGAGAACTAAGTATACAGAAAATATTCTCCTTCCTTTTGCTGGATTTCTACCAATAATAAATCTTTGTCAGTTTATACTCCTAGTTTTACACTAGAAGAGCTTGTTCAATCCTGGGAGATACACCCAAACCGGGTGAAATGTCCTTAAGGATAGTGTCTTTGACACGCTTCAAGCTTTGAAGAATTCCCTACAAGTTTCGTGATCAAGTATTTTCAGTAAGATTTACAATAATCTTAAGAATATTTCGCTCACACCGTGATAAATAAAATTAGACATATCCATCAAGATTCAACAAGCTCTTCTAGTATAACTAGGGGCAAAAATAATAAAAATTAATCACAAGAAAACCTAGCACAAAAGAAAAGAAGAAGAAAATGTTCAGTCTTGTTTCTCTGTTATTTTTCCCTTCCTTTCCTTCAACGTGAAAGTAGAGTATATATATGATAAGTTGATTGAAGTCATAACTGTCAACTTTAGTAGCTTATAAAAGTTATTTTGAACCCCATTAAAATATCTGACCCAATTGTCAAAAGCCAACGTTAGAAATTATGAATAATTAGCCATTAAGGCTATTCAAGAGTAATATCAAATTTCAGTTATAAAATCATTATTATGTTTGAAAATATATTCAAATTATATTCAAATTGCTAAATGGACTTTGGGCCTACCTCAACTCCAAAAGTTAGCTTATGATATAAGGATTGTTCAAGACCATATAAGGAGACCAAAGACCTCAAATCCCACCGATGTGGGATAACTCAACACACCCCCTCACGCGCAGGCCTGCACTCTGGAGCGTGGACAACATAAATGGGGGCCCAACATCGGTAACAATAATTGGGTGGGCCTGGCTCTGATACCATGATAAATGGACCTTGGGCCTAACTCAACCCCAAAAGTTAGCTTATAAGATGAGGATTGCTCAAGACCATATAAGGAGACCAAAGACCTCAAATCTCACCGATGTGGGTCAACTCAACACAAATGTATTACATAATGAAGACCCATTAACATAATATTCAAAGAATGAACCTAGACATCAATTTAAATATTTCTTTTTGAGTTATCAAAATTATTTTTCTAACAATTCCCCACATAACTCAAAAAGAATATTAAGTAATAGAGTAAAATAAAAAGTTTCGCTAAATTTTCACAAATGAGCATAATATGTCGAATCTAGTATCACTTGTTATTCTCCATAATCATTCAATTTTTTCCAACAATTTTAAGGATATTTTCACACTCTTTTGTTATGGAGAATCAAATTTGACATTGTCTAAATTATTATTCTAATTCTGAATATGGGATCTACACTTCAAGTTTTCAGAATGGTCTTACGGAGAATATCATTCTCTATTCAAATTATTTCGTGGGCTACGAAATGATAATCCAAGTCAATGAGCATTCTAGTGTGATCTTTGGAAGAAAACTTCAAATTCATTTGATCTCGCAATTTCTACTCTGTTAACACAATTAAGGGCTAAAGTAATGTTCCCCGGTAATTTTACCTCGTGAAAGAAGATGTCACAACTTCGCAAAGACATTGTGTCACGCCATTATATGGAGAGATTGGAACAATTTGTTGACGACAAAACAAGTTCTATTTTCTCCATTCTACTTCTAAATCATCTATTATTTTCTATGCTTCGCGATTTGTGAAATCCAAAATCTATAAATGTTTAGATAGTCATGATCTCATAATAATAGTAGGAAGATTAACCTTTTATTGAGTGGACTAAGTATACAGAAAATACTCTTTTTCATTTTGCTGGATTTCTATCAATAATAAATCTTTGTCAGTTTATGCTCCTAATTTTACATTAGAAGAGCTTGTTGAATCCTGAGGAATACACCCAAACCGGGTGAAATATCCTTAAGGATAGTGTCTTTGACACATCTCAAGCTTTGAAGAATTCCCTACAAGCTTCGTGATCAAGTATTTTCCGTAAGATTTACAACAATCTTAAGGATATTTCATGTTGTTCTTATGGAGAGTACTGCTTTTGGAATTCTGACAGACTTTAAAGACATACGGTAATATCTTCCACTTGATATGTTTTTGCGTAGCATTATATCTAAGTATCAGGTATGCATAATTGAACTAATATATACCTCTTCAACATTTGTTCTTTTGTACTTATTCTCGTGAAAAAATTAATAGGCAGATAAACTTTGGCCATCAGATGATAAATATAATCTCCTCTAATTTTATTAGTGTTTTGGGCTATGCGTTATTTGCTATAGTGAATTTGTAGCATGTTTTTATTTATGTGCATTGTGTATTGTGAAACAGAATGCATGTTATTTCTTTAGTCTTATAAGTGATGCTTTTGTAGTTCTCTTTATCTTGAATGTTTCAAATTTTCTCTCCTAACATTTTGAGGAAATATGTTATTTGTTTTGAGCGGTGGTCAAATTTAATTTCTTAATGCATTAATATTTTACAGTTTACTTATGTTGCTAGAGATTATGAATGAATAATTGAGTGCTGCTAAATATGACGTTATCAAAATGGTTATTCTATATATATATATATATATATATATATATATATATATATATATATATATATATATATATATATATTTATATATCTAAAAGAACTTACATATGTATTTTGTTGTCAATCACTTTTGTCTGCCCTTATGTCGCTGAGAATAATTTTTTAATGTTAATATGGTAGAGCCTGACGAAATTTGTGATTCTTGTGGCGACATTATATATTGGAGAACCAAAGTATATTATATTTTGGTGTAAGTACTTTATGTTCTAAAAATAATTTTTGTTTATCTCTTGATCGTTTGGGTGAATGTTGAATAATGACTGATTTTTCTTCATATAACTGTGAGTTATTTATTTAAGATCAAACTTTATTGAAAATAATAAAATAATTATTTATTGGGGCACACTAAGCCATTATAAATTTTTCAATATAGACGAGGATTCGAGAGAAATGATAATCTTTTAAAGTCAAAAATAAACTTGACTAAGTGGATGAATAATTGTTCTGGACATTTCTCAAGCGAATCTCATGGCTACTGCAAGATATTGGGTGTTAGACTCGTGTGTTGGTAAGCGTATTTGTGCTAATAAAATTGATTTCGTGTCTTACACCCAAGTTGATGAACAAGAAGAATGATTTATTTATCTTGGTAATAGTTCTTATAAATTAACTTCCTATCCCCTAACTTAAAAGTTTTGAAAATGTGGGGTCACAGTATTTTACTTTGGATTTCTTAAATATTTGGGTGAGGAATTGTTGAATTATAACTCGTTTTCTATTTAAAATATTTTTGTAAAAGTTAAAGTTGCTTCTATGTTTAAAAAAATTTACTTTGGAATTTGAATATGAAAGATACCAAAAGAAAATGAATTATATTATGTGTTGAATTCTTTAAAAGGCACTTGAGACGGTTTATACCTTATTTGAGAAGTACTATGAGTTAGTATTCTACATTTGAATTTTTCACTGTATTAGAAGAATACAATGATGATATTGAATCTCTTATTCAGATGAGAAAAGCTCAATAGTGATTGTGTGATCACCTTTTGGTGCGTGTTGTGGTATTAAAATTGCCTGGAAGTGAGCTTGATTAAGCAACCTCTTGGTGAGTTAAACCGATAATAATTATGTAGATGAATTATGATTGTCGAGGCGGAATAACCATTGTAGGAAAAATAAATCTTTTAATGGGAAGAGTAGACACATTTTCTTAAGATATAATTTGATAAAGCAATTGCTTAGAGATGAGAACTTTTTTATATATACTATGTGTAGTCAAAAGAGGATTTGGCCGATCTTTTGACTTATAAGTGAAACATCAAGGGGTTGGGACTTTTGCCAATTTGAGATATATCAACAATGATAGTAACCCAACCTATGTGATTGGAGGTCCCATGAATTAGATTCATATGGGTAATAACAAGTCATTAGTTGATCAAACATGCACTATTAAATTATGTCTCTTCCTATGGTATGTGTATAAGTGAAAGACTGCAAGGAATGTGAGGCTAAGTTATTAAACTCTTAATCCAATAATCCATAGCCTTTTATAGGTGGTGTATTGTGCAGCAGAATATACTTGATGGATGGACCTATATGAGTGTGGAGCGAGGCCGCTCCTATAAAATTTGAGGCAAAATTTCTAGAGCACTCATGAAAATCAGGCACGTGCATGGACTTTTAGCGCAAACCCGCAATAACGACAAAGATTGTGCGAGTATAAGGTGATAGATAAGACCCTAGGCTTACAAAAGAATTTTTGGTTTATAGAAGTTCTAAACTTCACCAATTGTTCTGTAAGATTAATCTTATTTCTAGGTCTGGTTCATAGTCTACGAGACACCAGATTCGATGCATTGTACTTATATGTAAAAAAGTCCAGCAAAATATTCTATTCTTCTATTCCTTTTGACATATGCGGGGGATTGTTAGAAAATGAGTTAGTATCTCAAAAGGAAGTGTTCAAATTCTTGCATTAAAATGTCTAGATTCATTTCTATTGGCATTTAGTGTGTCTTTATTATTTCACATAATGTGTAAACCCATTATGACCAATAATTAATCATTATAATATTCTTATCTTTCCTTAACTATATACATTTTCATTCTTCTTGTGAAGAGGGACAAGATTATTCCTTTTATTGAGTGAGACTAAGTATACAGAAAATACTCTTTCTTCCTTTTGCTAGATTTCTACCAAAAATAAATCTATGTCAGTTTATGCTCTTAATTTTTCACTAGAAGAACTTGTTGAATCCTGAGAATATATTAAAATCAGGTGAAATATTCTTATAAATAGTGTCAAGCTTTGAAAAATTCTCTACATGTTTCGTGATCAAGTATTTTCCGTTAGATTTACTAACAGTTTTAAGTTGTATCATTTCAGTAAAGGGGCAAACTATTAATCCCTGAGCTTCATAGTCATCCTACGAACTTTTTCACTCTTCCTCCTGGTACTCTTTTTTTCTTCCTTACAAAGATAAATATTTTTACAGAGACTTGACCAATTTCAGCTCATCTCCGTACTATTTAATGATTTCATATTTGACAAGTCCTATAACATCAACTCTACAATCACTAGATGCTATAGAAATGCACTGGGCACTTTTCCTCTTCCTTGTCCTCATCAGCTATTCAGCCCTATTCTAAGGTATATAAAGGGAAGTCCGAAATCTAATTGTGGTCTTTTTGGACTCAAAAGACATAAATATATTTAAAAAAGATTGGGCACTATTTTATATATAGCGCGATTATTCATCACGCTATACTTTAACGGCAGTTTTGTCCGTTATACCGTGCTATATTTGAACTTAAAATAGACGGGAGGTATAATGCGTATATATAAGGTGCTATATCGCGCTATACCTATATAAAAAACTATGCCATCTCCTTCCCCCACTAGACGCGAACCAGCAACCCCCCATTTTTAATTCCCAGCGGTCCGCCCACCATTTTTAACGCGAAAAAACTCTATTGGAGCCCACCAATCCCACAAAAAGTGTAGATTCTCGGTATTGTAGCAAGCTAACATCGGATCTAAGGCGTTATCGTGTAATGGATTGCTCGTTTCGGCGCTCAAATTATCAAATCTTCACCTTTCAACAATTTTAAAATCGAGGTATTCCGACTTATTTTTTGTTAATACTCATGTATAAAAAATTCCTATTAGTTATTTTTACTGTGATATATGTTATTTCGTGATTATTTTGCGATTTAATTAATTTGTTATTTTTGTCTGGATTAGATTATTATTGTGCTAAAAAAATTAGTAAAATAGAGAAATTATTATTTTATGAATAATTAATGCTATTAGGTGTTATAAAAAATGTTTATTAGTTATTTTGTACTATGGTATATGTATTTTTGTGATTGTTTTATGATTAAATTAATTTATTTTTTAAAATTATTTATGTGCTAAAAGATTAGTAAAATAGATAAATTGTTATTTTATGAATAATTTATGTTATTTAGTTCCCTTTAGTGTTATGCGGTACCACTAATTTTAATATAATGCCCGTAATTATAATATAGTGCCCTTTAGGCGTAGTATAATGCAGTGCCCTTTAGTGGGAGGGACTACCTAAGTTTCTACCATAGATGTTGGACATAGTAGTCCCATATTGTTGTAGAAATCAAGCAAATTGTCTTATTGATAATAATGATGAAATGCGAGAAATGTGTCAATTGGGGCCTAGATTACGATGCCCTTGGTCCCGAAGGGTGCGTACAAGATGTTGACGAAGAAGATGAAGACAGTGACAACGAAATAACAGCGACGATATGGCGAATGAATTTTTTTTTTATTCCTTAGGTTGTATGTTAAACTGTTATATTGAATTTTTAATTCTATATAACAATTGATTTACCCTATTGGAAACATAATTTTATTTCATACATTTTGCAACTTGAACATTTACATAAATTTAGTACAACAAAATTACTCCAAATAAAACACTATGTTTGTCCTTGATAATTGGGCACATTGGATGAATTCCACCTGGTGCTGAATTACTACCACTTATCAAATCAGCTGAAGGACATTTACGGCGATCGTATCTTGTTTGGGTACATATGCCACATTTACGCGCATAAACGGTATCACCAACATCCATTTGGTTCCGTACACGCATTCTTTTTTACACTTGCTGTTGACGAACATAAACCTTGTTACACAACATCTTAAATGGTTCCAGCGGCCAATAATGCTCAACACCCACTAGCTGCAATTGTCCACTATAGGTGGTTAAGTATGGAGCAATACTATATTCTTTATCAACGTACCTCGTTGCCGTGAAATCTGTATGTTGAAATCACTTTATGGCATATGAGCATGGCAAGTGATAGATTGGCCATTTCCCACAGGAGCATAATCTTATGGCTTCATTGACGGTGTGTGTATTATTTCCACGGTTGTGATGCAGACCTGTGCGAACTTCAAAAATATTTTGCTCGCTGCAATACTGCAAAAACTTCTTATATTTCTCAAATTATTTTATTGGTTGTGGCATAAATTCAACACCCATTTCCATCAATGACGATGCACCTCTAGATCTTTCAACAAAACTCTCCGCCACCTGCTCGAATGACATCCGCTCTATGGCAGTGACTGGTAATCCACGTGCAGACTTCAATAACCCATTGAAAGACTCTGACACATTTGTAGTCAGAATTCCCATCTTCTACCACCATCTGCATGCAAAGTCCACTTGTCAAGCTCATGTCACATCAACCAACGATAGACTTCTAGGTCATTCTGCCTAATCAATTTCATTCGCCTCTTGAATTTACAATCTTGGTGATCTGTTGCACCCATCCACATTAAATCATGCAAGTCTTTGTTCGGATAAGCCCTCTGGAAGTTGGCCTTCAAGTTCCTAACACTGTAACCGTGGTAGGTATACGGTTCCTGCCATGCATGCAAAACCTGTACATAACTTAAAATACCGCTATGCTGATAAGATATTATACAAATACTTGAACGTTATTTGACAACGTGCTCCTTCAAGTGGTTCAAATACAATGTCCACGTCTCTTGGCTTTCCTTGGCACACATAGCAAATGTTAGGGGAAATATACTTCCATTAGTATCTACAACAACGGTGATCAACAACTTAATATCATACTTTCCATAGACATAAGTGCCGTATATGGATATTACAGACCGACAATGCACAAAATAATCAATGGTTAGTTTAAATGCCCAGAACACATATCTGAATATGTATTCTGGTATTCCCGGACTCCACTCAAGCTTCCATTCAACAACAGTCCCAGGGCTAAAGTGTTATAATGCAGCCATGTACCTGGGTAGAACGGCAAATGACTTATTCCAGTTACCATAAAAAATTTCAAACGCACGTTTACGCCCGAGAAATGCCAATCTTTTGGTAATGGTACATCCATATACTAGTGAACAGATGTTATATACTCTTTGATTGTCACGATCCGAATTTTTCACCCTCGAGAGTCGTGATGGCGCCTACTAGTGAAAGTTAGGCAAGCCAATCAACCGGACTATTTACCAATTTTCTATTCATTGCAGCATAAAAACATCAACTAATGAATGGTAATTCAACAAGCAAAACGGGCGCAAATTTCATACTTTACAAAAATATCGCCGATAGACTATCCTCAACAGACTACCCAAGATTTGGTGTCACAGTTTCACAGACTGTTTAAGAGTACTACAAACAAGGTTCTGAAGAAAGAAAACAAAATACTGTTTCTGAACTACATAGAAGAAACAGATACAAGAAATGGGCAGGAGATACCAAGATCCGCGGACGTCTGCAGAACTACCTTGGGTCACCTGAAAATCGAAGGCTGGAAGCTTCCTACTGTTCGATGCCTGCGGTACTGGGACCTGCACAAAAGAGTGTAGAGTGTAGTATCAGCACAACCGACCCCATATGCTGGTAAGTGCCTGGCCTAATCCCGGATAGACCTGTGCAGTTATAAACATATACGCATCTACAGCGGAAGATAGAAATACATAAACATTTTATCGGGGGAAAGGGGAAAACATACATCGGGATAGCAGATAAATAAAGCGAAACGAATCATCAACGAATAAGAAAGAAAACTGCAATTCAACCTTTAACACAATTAAAATGAAATACAAGCCACCTTCACCTCCAGTAACCTCTTGTTGCAAGCGTGCAACTCGTTCCCACTTACAGTAACCTCTTATGGCAGGCGTGCCACCCGCTCCCACTTTCATCATATCATGTGGCAGGCGTGCCACCCGCTCCCACTTACATCACATCTTGTGGTAGGCGTACCACCCGCTCCCACTTACATAATATCTCGTGGCAGGCGTGCCACCCGCTCCCACTTACATAATATCCTATGGCAGGCGTGCCACCCGCTCCCACTTATATTATATCCTGTGGCAGGCGTGCCACCCGCTCTCACTTACGTCATCACAACAATCACAAGAAGTCCCGGCAAGGAAACAAAGCAACATAATAACTTCCCAGCGAGGGAACAAATAACATCAAAACAATCATCCTGGCCAGGGGGAAACAGCTATAACCAAACCAAACTCGACTCCTATTTAGCTCAATCAATGTCAGTACTCAATTACAGCCAAAGTTCTACAATTAACCTCCCAACCCAATTATCATTTTATTAAGTCTAGACACGACTCTACTAATATGACACCAGACCCCTTAAACTTCTAACGAACTCCTAAGACTCTACCCACAATTATGACACTGGACCCCTTTGATCCTAGCAATCCTTGTTCACTAATCTATTTAACCATCGACTTTATACCAAATAGAAGAAGGCTAAAACCATAACCAAAAGGAACAACAAAAATGAAGAAACCTTGTGGTAGGCGTACCACCCGCCCTCATTTCACAATATCTTGTGGCAGGCGTGCCACCCGCTCCCACTTATGTCGTAACAATATCAAGGATAATATTCAACAATTCGAAACAACAATCACACAACAATTATCCATATACGACCCACGGCCATGCTTGACACCAACGTATCGACATTCGTCACCATGCCTATACGTGGTTCTCAACAAGGAGCAATTTAACAAATAGGACACGATTTCTAATCCCTCAAGCTAAGGTTAGAACAAACACTTACCTTGCTTTGCAACAAATTCCTATATTTCCAACAAATCTTCGATCCCAACCTTTTATGGGTGCTCACAAACTTTTGGTGGACTCAATTGGAGCTAACGAGCTACAGCTTGGTAGGTGGCCTTAACTCAGCTGAAACCTTGGTACTGTTCCACAATGAAATTTGCAGCAATTTGAGCCGGGTCTTGGGGTTAGAGAGTGGGGTTTTCCGTAATTGATGTTGGGGTTTGAAGGGAGTGATTCCACGGTCGTTTTTCAGCTTAATTGGGGCTATTTCTGACGAGTTTGTAGCTGGTTCTTGGTGGGTTTAAATGGGGAGAGCTGGGCTGGTAGTTGGAGGTTGATAGCTATATTATGGATGTGTTTTCATGGAATTTGGGGCTATTTCAAGGTGATTTTTTTTTGAGGTTGATTTGTTGGGGTTTAAGGGTGTTTTGGAGATGTTCCTGAGGTAGTAACGAAAGTGGGTTTGCATGTTAGGGTTACTGGTTTCTAGTTATAGTGGGTCAAAAATCGAAACAAAATAAAACTTTCAGGTGTTTAAAATGCTATAGCATACTCGTCGCATAACCAACATGCTGTCCGTATTTTGGACAGCATTTCTGACATGAACCTTTGCCCAGGGATCTGTCTCAGTTTGCGTTTTCGGTGTGCGATTTGCTGTCCGCATTTAAGAAATGCGACCGTATTTCTCACCACATTCTTGACATTAATTATTGTCCAGTTTCTCTGCCTCAGTCTGCGATACAAGCAGTGAAATTTTGCGGTCCGCATATCAAGAAATGCGACCGCATTGTGGACAGCCTTTCTGACATGAATCTTTGCCCAGAAATCTGTCTCATTCTGCGATATCCGTGTAGGATATGCGGCTCGCATTCTGGATATGCGACCGCATATCCTGCCTTACTTATCTTTTCGAACTCTTTTCTTTGTTCTTAGATTCTTATACCCCATACACTGCAAGAATGTTAAAATTACACAATTACAAAGAGGGATTTGCGCTTAAAACAAGACAAATTTAAACAATTTGTATCATATGTGTTTCTACGGCACATCAGGTCGTTACGTTGATCTTGTACCTTATGGACGCTTCAATGTGTGGAATCAAGATAAGAGAAATTAAGTCAAAATTCAAGTTAAAATAATTCCCACTGAATGTGTCTATTTCACAATTGTGGGCGCCTATGTATTTCCTCACAATCCACATATTTGTTTTCAACTTTCTCGCACACAACATCCAATTACAACCTGGAAACCATCTATGACAAATAACCTTGTATACTTCCGGAGATGACTCATGAACCACGATATCACGACACTCTTTTATGTTGTACATTCGCACTGCGCTGCTTAGGCGCGCTTTATCAGCAAAAAACATGCCTTTTAACAACACCATTGCTCTAGATTCATCCCACATTATTGTCCGAGTTTCATCAAGATCCCTTGTGAGAGCATGGACATCCGGCATACTTGGCAACTGATCAAGGTAGGAAACATCCCTTGAATGAAACAGCACATGGGACTCGTACACTTTTGGTCTAACGGGAGGTGGAGCATGCTCCCTCGTCAAATCAGGTTCATCATTCTCGTCCTCATCACTATTACCCTCATTAAGGAAGGGTGTGTCATCTCCAGACTCGTTAGCATTGTTGTCATAATCACTCTCATCTTCCTGACTCTGTGCATCTGCCAGATCCCAATTAAATATGTCGTCTTCGGGCAATTGAGTAAGGACAGGACCTTCAAGTTGCTCGTTTTCACTGCACAACCAATAAAATAGTGAGTTTCTCAAATTCATCAAAAATTTACATATAAACTTTATCACTTCACTTACAAATTATAATGTGTTGATATCCCATGATGCACATTATCCTGTTTGTGATGACTCATATATGGACCACCATGATCCAACGCACCAAAACTAGGCATATTTCAACTGTCTGTTGGTTTATAACTTGTAAAATTTATATCTGGCCGGTACCCCATATGGAATATATGAATGTTGATACAAATTCAATATATAAAAATAAATATCGTAACATAAAGAAAAGTTAAAGTTTACCACTCCGCTTGTGGATTACGTAACCTGGGACAAATTATATACTCGCTTCTCATTCGCCCGTGGAGATAAGTTTAGATCAGGCCAAACTCTTTCACTCGGAACCTGTTCGGCTAAAACTGCTCCAAAATAATTACCCGATGATTGAGGAATATCCCTGCTTTGCGGAACCTCATTATTGCGAACGTCTTCAGGCTTGACGTACATTTTTAATATTTTTATCACAAGAAATTCACGGTATTCATCCGGAGTCCTCAAAAAATCTATTAGAGTTCATCATCTTCGATGTTAAACTCAGCATAACAAGCAACCTTTTGCGGAGTAACAGAATACGGATATCTCCCGGTTACTTTAATATTCACCGAACGCTTGCTCACACTCATTTTTTACATAACAACGATATCAATCTATCGTACTCCATTGTAAGTGGCAACTTAACATGACATTGTGGAGAACAACTATACCGTACTAAGTTATTCTCCGCCACAACCTCACCCCCCCAATATAATGAAACTCTAATTTTTCGCTCTTCGTACATTATGACAAAATGCAAAATAACTTAACGAACAAATATTTCGAAAGACTAGAAGGATGCTGAACGGATTTTTTTACCAAATCCTGAAACTCCTTAAATAAGGAAAAACCCAGCCCGCGGGTACAACTTTGATGTATAGCGCATCCATAATATACGCTATACCCATATGAATTATTGGTGGGTTAGTTAAGTGCAGATACTTTATTGGTGGAGCTGCACATATAGCGCGGTTATTCACCGCGCCATACCTTAACGGACAAAACTGCCATTAAGGTATAACGCGGTGAATAACCGCACTATATATAAAATGGTGCCTAGTTTTTTTAAACCTATTTGTGTCTCTTGAGTCCAAATGAACCATACTTTGATTCCGGACTCTATAAAGGGACATATTGGAGTCAAAGATTGTTTGCCTAAGAATAACAGTGCGTCAAATTGATCAGCTTAAAAGTACTTTTCAGTTTATCTACGTATTCGATAAATTAAAAGCAGTGGCAGAACCAAAATTTTTACCACTATACTTGGTATTCAAGTATCTACTTCAAAAGAAACTTGTCTAAAACTACCTATAGGTGGCAGGGTCAGGTTATTGATGTGAGGTGGATCCAGAAAAGGGGTGGTTCTAGTTATAATCCCGAAACGATGCGTGTATATATTTTACAGAAACGTGAAATCAAAGTAGGCGATAAAGTAGCTGGAAGACACGGAAATAAAGGTATCATTTCCAAAATTTTGCCTAGATAAGATATACCTTATTTACAAGATGGAAGATCCGTTGATATGGTATTTAATCCATTAGGAGTACCTTCACAAATGAATGTAGGATAGATATTTGAATGTTTACTAGGGTTAGCAGGGAGTCTGCTAGACAGACATTATCGAATAACACCTTTTGATGACAGATATTCGTCCCTTTGTTCACTATCCGTCATGCTAAGAATAGGGGGTTTAGGAAGAAGACAGGCTTTGTTTCGGGGTTTTCAGGTGTCGAACTATTTTATCTTCGCGAAGATGCTTTCTCAGCGATCTTTTCTCATCCTGAGGTTGGTCTCCTGTCTTCTACCGACCCACACCAATCAGCATTACTATAGATTTCAACTCTCCCATGGCCATGATTAGTATAGATCATACCTTTGTCAAGATAGCCTTTGAGGTATCTCAATATCCTGTATACCATATGTAGGTGTGCTTGACAAGGAGCATGCATATACTGGCTTATCAACCCCACATCATAGGTAATGTCAGGTCTAGTGATAGTAAGATATCTATATATTCCCACAAGCCTTTGATGCCTGCATCATCCAAGGGATCTTTTCTCTTTTCTGAGGGTGTCAAAATATAAAATATTAGATACACCGGAAAGTCAAGAGGGTCAACGTCTGATAAATATACAAATCAAAAAGATTTATCTAGCAATGCGGTATAGTTTTCCGGCAAAGGGGTATCGATTAATAAAAGTATTTAGTATTTAAAAGTACTTATCAACTTAAAGCACTTTTAATTTGATCAAATTTTTTATTATTTAATATCTTATATTATTTCAATCCTTGAAATATCCTTACCGAATAAAACCCCTAGCCCTCTTCATAACTTCACTACCTCACCTTTTGCACGATTCTCACGATTTCTCTCAAAATCCAGCAACTTCGTCTTGTTGCCACATATTTGAATTATTAATCATGATGGCGGATTTATTACTCTAGAGATGACACAACTTAGGCTCCTCTAAAATACAATTATACTCTAGAGAATGCAACAGAAAATTTCTTAAAGGAAGTTATATTGCTGTTGTATTCTCTAGAGTAACGTAACGCAAAAAATATAACTATACTCTACAGAATGCAATACCAAATAGGAGTGCAATTTTTTTAACATATGAATATGGTCTTTTCCCTATTTTTCGCCATAACAAAAGTACAAAAATACAAAAGAGAAATGCCAAACTTACTACTCTGCGCCCTTCCCCCACCCCAAATGCCCGCAACTTCACTTTGATGTCTTCCTTTCCAACTAAGCAAACATACTCCCATAAGAAAAGAAAAACAAAATTGCAAATTAGTATTCTTACACCAAATTACACATCTTGATTTCTTCACCTAAGCTTCCATAGACTTCTTCAATTTCTTTCTTCCCAAACATATATAAACAGAAAAAACTCAGTTCACACATAAACTCCCTATAATCACCTTTCCACCACCGTCAACACCACCGCAACCATGGCGGCACCGTCGTCAACAACCAACGTGATGCTCTCAATCTCCGAGAAAAAACCAGTATCAGTCGATCTCTACCGTCCCCTCCGAAACTACATAGTCTACAACTACTCCGAGCGTGAAGCTCAAAATCTCGATGATGATTTACAAACCCTTAAAGAATATCGTTCCGACATCGAACGTGCGGGTTCCACTGATTCATCATCGTCTCTTCCTGCTCGTCGTGACCTTTTGCAGAATTACTATAAAGCCCTTTGTGCTGTTGAGTCTCGGTTCCCTATTTCGCCTGATCAAGACCATATTAATTCTGTTACTTTTACTTGGTTCGATGCTTTCAAAAACAGAAACAAAGCTGCTCAGCAGAATATTCATTTAGGTATGTTATTTCTGCAATTTTGTGAAATTGGGTCTGAAAATTGTCTTTTTGTTCATTGTACAATTCGTGAGGCGCAGGTACAACATTCTATTGCTATATACTTGCTGTGAGCTTCTAGTAGTTCACTATTTAGTAATTTAATTCTATTGGGTCATGAAATTTTGCAACTTTTGTTCAATTGGGTCTTCAAATTTTGTGTCCTTTTGTTTTTATTGTTTTGATTCTTGTTCATTGTAAAATTGATATTGCGCGAGGTACAACTTTCTATTTCTACACATTTGGGCTGAGTTTCAAAAATGGTCTCCTTTCCTTTTTACTGAACTGAATTAATTAACCATCTCGCAATATGGAGTTAGTGATAATGTTCCTGGATTTTCCGTTCGGTATTGATCAACTTTAAATTCTGTACTCTGTGGAACTTAGAGCTTGTCCCATTGGCCTGGGTTACCTATTCGTTTTAAGGGTGTTATCAATCAACTGCTTCTCACTCTCATATTAGTTTAGGCCCGCTTTATGAATCTTACGTGTCCATTTCAGTCTACTTAGGTTGGGCATGTCCCGATTAATTTAGAGGATACAGATGAATTTAGAGAATTCATCGTAGTTAGACTACTTTTATGTGGCCATTATTCTACCAAAGCCTTCATTGTTTATTTGTGCTTGGGAGTAGTTATGCTTAGATACGAAATACTTATTTGATTGCCAATACCTAGATGCACAAAGAGGTTATATTTACCACTCAATAAAGAAAAAAGGCATGCATTTGCCTTAACTCTTACGAGTTTAGAGAAATCAATGTTAAGCTCGAAGTATTGTCATCAAGTCGTGCATTTGCACTGATCATTTTTCAATCTTGGGGCAGTGCACAGTCACATGGGGTTAAGTTTTGATTGTTCATCTTTGCACAATATGTCTATATTTACCACTCGATAAAGAAATAGGGTTATGTCTTTCTTAATTCTTACGAGTTTAGAGAAATCAATGTTAAGCTCGAAATATTGTCATCTTGTCGTGCATTTGCACTGAACATTTTTTCCGTCTACGTAGAAAAAGCTGCAGTTTTGTTCAATCTTGGGGCAGTGCACAGTCAGATGGGGTTAGGTTTTGATCGTTCATCAGTTGAGGGGCGAAGGCAAGCATCACATTCCTTTATTGCTGCTGCTGGGGCATTTGCCTTCTTGAGAGACAATGTGGCAATGAAGGCATCAATGGGTAGCTCCACCACTGTTGATGTCTCAGTCGAATGTGCTGGGATGCTGGAAAGACTTATGTTGGCTCAGGCGCAGGAGTGTGTTTTTGAGAATAGCATTGCCAAGGGAAACACTCCTGGTGTCTGTGCAAAGATTTCAAGACAGGTTTATTTTTCTTTCTCTTTTAAAATATGCCACTTAATAATTACTGTATGAGATTTACTTATAAAGAAAAAGAAAACTTATCTGTGAGATTGAGTTGAGTTCTTGACATTGTCATATTGCTGTACATCATTATTAGGTCGCAAGTTAACAAGATTTCTTCTCATTTTTGGAATTAAAACCTTCCTTAGATAATTAGTAGGTAATATTTACTAGCCAGCGAGGGAATTTCCTAGGGTCTGTGCAACTTTTGTAATGTTAATGTGCACATATTTCTGATAAGTAGTAATGACAATCCTCCGCATTCCTAGATGTAATAAGGCTTGGATTGAAGTTTGGTCAGAATAAACTCATCTATGAATTATAAAAGGCTATTCTACAGGTTTGTTGGCATATGCAGCCTGAGAGTCGGGGTTTGGTAAGAAGAATTTCTTATTGGATTTGTTGGTTTCGAATTTTAAATTCAAACTCAAATAGTTCACTGGAGAAGGCATGTATGAGTTGGGGTTTGCCTAGTTCCTTCAAAATTTTGGTTCTTAGTTTATTGCACATGTTATTCCCTGTAAATATTAAATAGCATAAGAAAAAAGGCAGCCCGATGCACAAAGCATCCCGCATTTACACAGGGTCTGGAGAAGGGTCGCACCCAAAGAGAGCGATGTAGTCAGTCTAGCTTAATGCAAGCATTAGTGGTTGCTTCCATGACTCGAACCTGTGACCTATAGGTCACATGGAGACAACTTTACCGTTGCTCCATGGCTCCCTGTAAATAGCATCTCAACACATATTTAGCCTATAAGTTGTAAATTATCATAATTTGGCCAAACCATTGGAATGTTCCAATTGGATCTTACTCAGGTGCTTGGATGTAGCAATTGATGCAGCATTGATGTTGAAATAAAATGAATTCTATCACAGGTTGGATTGTTTTATGAGGAAGCTTTGGCAGCATTAAGTGTTGCACCTCTGAACCAGCACTTTGACAAGGCTTGGCTAGCTCACGTTCAACTTAAGGCAGCACTATTTTATGCCGAGGCCTGTTATAGGTACAGTCTAGAGCTCCATGAGAAAGAAGAAATTGCTGAGGAAATTGCGAGGTTGAAGTGCGGGGTCAATGCCTTGTCTGAGGCAAGAAAAACATCTCCAAGGGGAGCAGCACAGCAGCTCTTGGATGCAATGAATAAGCTAGAAGCTAGTTTAAATCTAAACTTGGAGAAGGCTATGAAGGAAAACGATAGAGTCTACCTCATGAGGGTTCCACCAGCCAGTTCTCTGTCACCACTTCCAGCATTTTCCTTGGTCAAGCCTATGCAGATGAATGATGTTCTGGATGCTAGCAAGGAGAAGATGTTTGCAAGTCTTGTCCCAGACAACAGTGCTAAAGCTCTTTCTAGGTACACTGAGATGGTTGATGACGTCATCAGGACTCAAGCCGAGAAGTTACAACAGGGGAGCGAGCTAGCTCGGGTGAGGCTCAGAGAAATGGACTTGCCTGATTCTATTCTTGCCTTGGATGGGAATTTATCTCTACCTGTGGCCTTAAAAGAAGATGTAGAGGCAGTGCAAATTTGTGGTGGTCCAGCTGGTTTGGATGCTGAGCTGCAGCAACTCAGAGATTTGAAGAGGGTGAACCAGGAGTTGCTGGTCCAGACCGAGGAACATTTGCAAAAAGAAGCAACAGAAGATGCACAATTTAGAACTCAATTTGGAACACGATGGACAAGGCCTCAATCTACTACCTTAACAAAGAACTTGCTGGACAGGTTAAATAGGTTTGCAGCTAACCTGAAGCAAGCAGCAGAAAGTGATGCCAGGATTGAGCGATCTGTAAGGGATCATGCAGCCCTCATGTCAATCCTTGACCGCCATCCAGTACGTATCTATCATTTGAAGCCTGTTTTTAACCTAATTTTGCATAACCAGTCATGTCATGTCTCATTTGGCCACTTCAAGTTGTTACCCGGCTTTGTCACGGGCTTTGACTCATCAATGCACATAAAAATAATCAAACGGCCTGGCTCTTGTATTTATTTGTAGGTAGACTCATAGTATTAGGGTGTACTTTCAAGGTTGGTTATCAAATTCTATCTGGCAATGGAGATAATGAATTCGATAAACCACTTGACAAGCTTGTACCACTGCGAGGGCTTAGTAAGACGCCCGATGCTTCCATACTATATATTTGGAATCTTCTGTACTGTTCACTTTAAAGGTTTTGCATCAGGTTAAAATGCATACTAGAGTTGGAGCCTTTGGTTTTGATCTCATGTTTGGGACTTGGCTCAATCTGTGGTTTACTGTACATTTACATCATGTTATTATTGCAAAACTTCATCACTGAATCCAGTGCTTACAATGTGAGCACTATTATTTATATTGAGGAGAAGCTGAGTCCTGACATGTGCATTTTTCCCTTTGACAGATCGAATCTGCTCTTCCAAACTTGGAAAGACCAATAATGTCTTTAGATGCCACTGAAGATGCCATTGTGGGGGCTCTGAAGCAGAGCTTGGTAATATGAATTAGTGTGACTACATTTGTGTTATTTGGTTTTGTTGTGTTTCTTAGCAGATGCTTTATGTTGCAACCATGTTTCTTGAGTGACTAAAACCTGTTCTGTTGGAAGGCCTTACTGGTCAATGTATATATCATCGGCTTTTTTGTGTGGGTATAAAAGCATTCTTTCCCTTATCCAAAAAAAAAAAGAAGCATAAGTTCGTTCAGTCTGGAAAGTGTGTAATTTTCTTCTCGGTTTTCATTTCCTGTTACAAGTAGGCAATTTGAAAATTGATGTCCCAGTTGTGCATTAAATTTTTTTACTAGTGAATATTAATAATATAAAATTGAACATCATCATACTTCAAACTTCGAAACAACTTTCATGGATGATTTTTGAGCACTTACTGCCCATTATTTCTAGTTTGAAATCCTTTAATGCCCATTTTGCGATTGAGAAGTGGTCTTTGAACAATAATATAGATCAACTGTATAGTGCAAGGATCATTTTTGGATACAAAGTAATGTGAAGTGTTTAGGTTATTGTACATGTTACAAATGATTTTAAAAATTACTGAAGGAAATGGTCTGTAAATATTTTATATAAACTGTAGAAAACACTGCAGAACTTCCCTCCAATCTGCCTTGGAAAGAGTTATTTGTCTTATTTCGATGTAGAAGCTTTATGTTGTTGCAACTTAAATTATTCGAGTGGACTCTCTGAAGTCTTTGTTGCTTAAATTTGCAGAGGCATTTAGAAACGCTTGGTGCTCAGCGGGCTGGACTGGAAGATATGCTGAAAGAGATGAAGAGGAAGGTATAACAAGATTCCTTTAGAATTATATGCTCTGCAAAGTTGAATTCTATTAGGTAGATGTGGACATCTTTTTCAGGATGAAACTTTAGCCATCTTTGGTTCATTAATTTTTCTCATAGAGGGGTTAAACAAGTATGATCTCTTTCATCCTAGCAAGTGATGAAGATATTACTCTTTGCTAGTGCCTATCCTCTTAATCTGCTGCTCTGCAATTATTGAGTGTATTAACGTGATATAAATAATATAATACCTGAATGATAGAGGCCATGGACAAACATATTTATTGGGAGATCTCACTTGTTGTTGGCCACCCTGAATGAATCCTTGGATTAGGAATTCTCCTTGTGCAGGTTATTCCATCGGTGGATTGGCTTTTTGTCCAACAGATTCATATTTGCTCATCTTATTGGTGGGTGACAGGGCGAGAGCAGCAGTAGGAGATGCGATAAGCCCTTCAATCTACTCGTAAAAATAGGAATAAGAGCCGGTCTTTTAATTTTGTTAGAATATTCCACATTGGTTAGGGGAATGGATTGTTGTCTCCGTATATAGTCTTGGCAATTCTCACCTCATTAGCTAGCTTTGAGTTAGGCTCAAGACTCATTTATTTACATGCTATTAGAATTAGAACTATCTTTATTCTTGGTTTACCCAATTACATTGTCCACGCTCTAGGTGTCTGATCCTGGGCGTGTAGGGGATGTTAGGATGTCCCACATTGATTGAGGCAATGGGTTGTTGTTCCTTATATAGTCTTGGGCAATCTTCACCTAATGAGCTAGCTTTTGGAGTTGAGTTAGGCATAAGATACATATTCTTTACAAATTCAAATGGATAGTTTGCTTACATGACATCAAGGGAAGCTCTTCATTAACCCTTTACCCGTTCAAAGAAATAGGGAGGAATCTCTTCATTGACTGAGAATCTCATTTTTGGGTGGGGGAGGGAGGCTAATTTGGTTATGCAGCTTCTTTTAATTATGTATAAGAATGTGATTTCGCAACTTCCATTTCCTTGGTAAATCAAAAGGAAATTCTTTCTGAGTGTATGAAGAAGAGGGATAGATTGAGCTTTTCATAAAATGTGGAGACATAGGTTTAAGACTACTCCACTGGCATTAGTTTGCGCTTCATCATCTCAAGAACAGGTCGCATAATATGAATTTGCCTTTGTGCTTATTTGACATTTGTGTTCCACTTGCAACATCTTTGTGCGTTGATATTTGCTCTGCTTCGTCGTTTATCCAGGATTTGTGGGATCTAACTATGCAATTCAATTTTTAATATCTGCTGCATGATATTTCTCAGGATGATATACTTCCGAAATTGATGACATCCACTGGCTCCCATGAGGATCTTTTCAGGAAGGAGATTGCAAAATATGATCATATTTGTGAAGAAATTGCTCGAAACCTTGAGGCACAAGAACAATTGTTGCTGCAGATTCAGGTTCAGAATTTTTTCATCTTTTACAGGGATATACATTTTCTAGTTTTGCAGCTTTTTTTTCATTTCGGCTGTTGCAGCTTCTCTTAAGCTTTAACATAGAGATACTTGTCTGGTAAATTTGTGGTGCATGTATTGCACAGTCCGTAGTAGGAGTTCCTGTTGTGTTTCCTTATTGTCAGCTCAGAATTGATTTTCAGAATACTATTTACAAGTAACGTAGCTAGCAATGCAGGACATTTTCCTTTTTGTTTATATAAATCCCTTGTGTCATTGCCTGGTAATTTTTTTTTTAAACTATGATTATCTATATTTCTTGCGCTGACCAATAAAAGGAAATAACATTCTTTTTAGTCTAGAAAGAAGCATTACAGTTGTCATACAACGACATCCCTAATTGAGATATAACTTGTGGCTTGTCTTTGTGTTCCTAGTTTTTTGAGTTACGCAAGTTAATCTGACCTTTGAACATGTTTTCTAGCTAGAAAGTGTTAAAAAGATTGTTTGGTTTTTTTTTTTTTTTTTTTTTTTTNGGGGGGGGGGGGTGGTGTATAAAGAAGATAATAGAAAATTTGTTATTTCCTTGATTGCAGTTAAGTTTGTAGTATTTCTTTTCTTATTTTGGATATTTTAGAGTTGTCATGCACGGAACGGGTCCCCACTTGTGGGAATATACTGGATATGTTGTTGTGGAGTTGTAATGCACAGATTATGATATAAAAGACATGCTTAACCAAGTATTTTGCTCCTTTGAACCAGAAATACTTTATGTTGAGGTTTCTTTGTGCAAATGTAGAGAAAGGAATCCCTCTTTCGGGAAAGAACAATCTGCTTTCGGTGGACTGCATTATTCAAGCTGTATCTCCTTGAATGGTCTCTAACAACGTGGTATTCCTTTTGCAGGCTCAAAATGAGGAGTTTGCTTCTATTTTCAATCTTGAGGATTATAAAGGTGTGTTTTTAATCCATGTAATCATTTGGCATTTTCTTTTGAAGAACATTGAAGCAGATATTCTTGATACACAAACTTCTTTTGTCCTATCTAAATAACTTAGGTGGGCTAATCCTTACAGACGATTTTTTATATCTCAAAATGACTTATTGTTCATTATGTGTCTTGGAGATATACTCACGCAAGTTAGATCCCCTGGATGTCATTTTAAAGTGATGGTGCAATTTTGTTCCCCTCTATGTTAGTTTTAAATTAACATGGTGAAGCTCTGGTCAACCTTTACTGTAATACGTTGACCATTTGTCATCTACATTCTATATTAGTTTATCTAATTTGTCTACTTTGACATTTCTTCTCCGCATGGCTTATTCATATTTCTTCAAGTAGGGCTGTTGATTTCATATGTTCTAGTCACTGTTAATTTGCTAAGCTCATTTTTCTCGATGTCACAGCTTCTCACGAGAGAATCCATAAGCAGATTGAAGCTGCCATTTCAAAATATCGAGAAATCAAGGACAATATCAACGAGGGATTGAAGTTCTACGTAACACTTCAGGTATTGGAATTTTCATCTTCTTTTGGTCTGCTCTTTCTATTAGAGTTTTTTGGTAAGGGGGTGGGAGAGGCGGAATATTTGGTCACCTGGTTTGCAAGACGAGGAGGACTCCGACCATTTGCTTTCAGTGGATCTTTTGAGCACATCCCTCATTTGATATATGATCATTTCGGTCCGCGATATAAGAATTTCTGCTGGGGGAAGAGGAAGCAGGGGTGGAGATAAGGTTAGCTAGATTAGAGTCCGTGCTTCCATTTGGTTCCATGGGATTATAATGCAATTGGCTTGTATACATGGGAATGCAATCATCCTCCTAGGGGCCTATTTTATCCCATTGAGAGGGTTGGGATCGTGACTATTCTATGGGTTGCATTGTAAACACTCCCCCATTGGAGAGGGTTGGGACTGTGACAATTCCATTTAATACATCACTACTCTTCTCCCTATTCCTACCTGCCCTCGGCTGCCCTGTACGGTCCTTTACCATTTCTCTCCTCACCTCATCTTCATTTTTTCGATTTTCACATAGAAATCAAGGCATAAGTCTGAAAAAACTTGAGTTATATTCTCTCACCTAATCCATGAATAAAATGCAATATGATATTTTATACAATCCCAACCTACTAATCTCACTGAGATATTATAGTCTCATTCATAATTCTCACCTAATTCAACAGTATCATAATCTACCCTTATAATGTGCAAGTCAAAGAGCCCCTTGGATCTTCTGATATAACTGTAGTCAAAGTTGACAAAGCACCAACTATTCCTGTAATACTGAAAAGGATCTTTCAATGTATAACCTGACATGTCAATGGTCATTATTATTTTGTTCCTTTAGGTGTGAGGCTAGGGTAGAGGAGGAATGGCGGATGAGACCTATAGTTCAAAGTTGCATTTCTGCACTTAAAAATTCATATTAGTTGCACACGGTTGGATAAACCGTTAGATATGTCATTTTCCAACTCTCCTGAATATGTCAAACTTCTTAGTTCTATTTACACATTCCCAGGAAAGAAATTCAGAGAAATATGTTTTGTTGAACAGGAGGCGATCACTAATGTGAAACAGCAGTGTAGTGATTTTGTGATGACAAGAAGCATACAGTGCCGAGAAATGATAGAAGAGGTACAGAGGCATATCTCAGGTCTCAGTTTCCAGGACAGTAAAAGTTCAAGTGGTTATGCCTATCCTTCAGTTGGGCAGCCTCAACAGGCTCCAAGAGCCAATCCCCAACTGCCTACCGATTCTGGAAATATACCCAATCAGCCTCGACCCCAAAATCCTACATACCAGCCTCCCCAACAACCAACAATGCCTGGATATAGTCAAACTCCTTACAGTTCTCCACAACCGCCTGCACCACCTTGCAATTTTCCAGGTCATGGTCAACCATATCCGCATCCTCAGCCTCCACAAAGCCACGAGTATGGCCAACCTGCATATCCTGGGTGGCGGGGTCCATACTATAATGCACCTCCACAGCAACCCGGAGCTATGCCTCGGCCTCCTTACACTGCCCCTTCACCATATCCTCATCCTCCTCCCCATCAGAGTGGCTATTACAGGCAATAATAGTTTTCCAATATTTTTCTCGTGTGCAATCTCATGTTCATTTTTGTCTCGCAAGTTTTTGTCATTTGCAAGTGGTAGATTGGACCTGGCTAGATTTCTTTGTTAATACCAGTTAGCATTTATTATACGTTGTAAGCAACTTTGAATGAATCATGGCTCGCGTGTACAGGGTATCTCCTTGTAAAATCACATTGATTCTGTACGATGATCAAAATACTGGAACAATAATTGAAACCTCTCCAGTCTTTCAGTAAACTATGAGATCTGATATTTTGTGAATAATAAAAAATGGTTATCTGATATCTTGTGGATCTCTTTGTTGGTCTTGCATATATCACTGATATTTAGTGCATGCACTTGGTGGACCTTCCAAGTTAACAGCTTGTTTGGATGGCTGTTACATGTATTGTATTGCTACTGTTGTTACTTAAATTTTATTATATCATATTGTTAAATTTGTCGTTACGTATCGGTTCAATAAAGTGTTACTTTATTGAACCAATTTGGTGTGCTCGTCTTGTTACTTTATTTTTCTCTCATTTTGTCCTTCTTTATATAATATAAATAATTCGATTTTATCTTTTATCCTACTTTTTTATATAGTAATTTTATCTCGTATCTTATTTTTTTTTTATAAAATTATAAGTTTATTCTTTATATTATTGGTGCATGACATCATGAAACGATGACAAACAATACAATCTAACCAAATTTTGTATAAATCAAAACGATATAATATAATACTATACTATACAATATTGTGTGATATATTATGAAACGATAATTAACAACTATCCAAATAAGCTGTTAATGATTTGTGGATGTCCATTGCAATCCATGCTTTATTTTTCAGAAATATCTCGGGAAGCTTTCCAAAAATGGAACACCATAACTTCAATAATTTCAACACATAGTGACGACCATTTATGTTGTACAGGTTGGACTTGAACACCATAAATGGAACACCATAACATACACCCTTGGAAGCAATAAACCTGTGGGATTTTGTTAACTTGAGAGATTCGGCTATGCCTTATAGTCAGCTCAAGAATCCCCTAACGAGATCTATTTCAGTATTATAAACACTACCGGAACAGAAAGAACTTATGCTACAGAATTAATTATTTAAAATTCCATAACAGGTTATGCGTGTTAGGATATACAATTAATCATGCGATTTAGACATAATATATTATATTTTATTCTTTATGGAACAATTGTTTATTTGATTTATTCAATTCAATAAAGTATTACTTTAAATAGATCATTTGTCACATGTGTGTCCTTTAGTTATGTAGTAGACAATTTAGTGTATGGAGTCTTAGCTCATGCACACAAGATTAAATCGTCGGTTCTCATAATTAATAAACTATATCCACAATCGAAGATATTATTGGATAAAATATCTTGATGATTGTTGCACAAGATTAAAGTATAATTTGTCTTGATTATGGTGGTTTACTCCGACTTCTTGTGCTAGTATACTTAGTGTATATTGAACGGACCAAGTAGAAAAATGATATTTTTGTACTGAAAATATATATAATATTTTCTCTAATTCATTAAATGAGCTTATACTCCTAATCTTGATATAATTATTATGATCAATGTGATTTGTTTATTGTTTTGATTTATCAAAAGGTACAACTCTATTTAGAGTTAGTACTGTATGCCTAATAGATTGGACAATAACGAATAGCATTTGCGAAATAATAATTAGTTGATAGAATTCATGACTCGGTTTTGAGTTTGATGATACCCCTTTATGTAAGCTTATAAGTTTTCATATGAAAACCAGACAGGTGAATTTTGTATCCGTCACATGAAATAGTTTAAGCGGAATTATAAAGGATTTAATTAGTTGATTAAATTAAATTGTCAGTGATTTAATTTAATTCACTGGTATTTGTGATCTTAACATGAGGAGTTAAAATAAGTGTTAGTGAATTTTCGAAATTCATACTGAGGAGTTCAATTGCAGTTTTTAGTGGAATAAACTGCAATTCATTATAGAAAGAATTAATTCATCCAAAATTTTGAATTAATGCTATAATTGGTAGTCTTTTATTGTGTAGTGGTCCCTGCAATACCTAGTAAAAACCTGAATGACTTGGGTAAAAAGTGACTTGGGAGAAAAGTCATCCTTGAGAGTTAGAGTAGGATTCTACTTGCACAAGCAGAATCCTACACGTTTTTGGAGCTCTCTTTTGGCTGAAAAACGGGTCTACATAAGGAATACGTTTTTCACCCAATTTTTTACTTTAAAAGTTGTATTGTTTTTTCTCACTCAAAATAATTTCATCCAAGGTATTACTAGCAGCATAGCAGAAGACTGCAGCCCTGGATTCTTGCTCTGTGGAGGTCCTGTGCAACATTTTCAAAAGGTTAGGGCTTCTAATCCCGTAATTATATCATTGTCTAGTTTACATGTATGTGATGCCTGGGATATATGCTTGCTTTCGCTGTGCATGTTCTAACAATTGGTATCAGAGCCGTCTTACACCTAACTAGATAATGTATTACAACATGAATAGAGTAATATTAAAATGTGTTGTTAAATGATACATGTTTGGTATGATTATTCTATGAAAATAGTAGATTAACATATATAATACAATGCTGTTTGTTATAGTTATTCTATGTCAAAAACGTGACTGTTCTAATTAGTATTTTAATTTTAAAATTATGGATTAATACACATATATATATAAACATTGGTGTTATATTTCACGACAATATGCTTTTATCATGTTTTTGTTGCGTTTTTTTACCCATGATAACAATGTTATTTTAATCTTGACTGTTTTGAATACTATTTCAGTTATGAAATGATGGATTAATATATATAAGTATGAACAGTGATGTTCGAACAGGTGAAAATAGTGCTATTTATTTGTTGTATTCGATCCACAAAAATAGTTTTTATATATATAAAAACGACACTGTAATTTTATAATAATATTATTTTGGGTTCTGAAATCATGGATTAACATACATAAGTATATTATGTGATATTTGACCAATCAAAATAATCAAAACCCTAAAAAAGGCCAAAAAATAGAATTTGCAAATAGGTCATGAATTTGGAATTCTGAAATTCTGTCGAACTCCGATTGACCTCAAATTTGGTAGGTTCATCGTAAATGACCCAATGAGCAATACTCATAAAACGTACGTCGTTGTTTGGGCATTTGGGGTTGTTTAGATGGGTTTTTGGCCATTTTTCTATTTTCTGAAAATGTTTTTAAATATTTTTTCTTAAGAAACAATGATGGTAGGATTCAATTCCATGGTTTTCAATTATTTTTTTTACAGTAATTTAATGAATTTATATGTTGAGACAGGTCTTCTTCCACATCGGGTAAGTTCATTATAGATCATTACTGTAGTTTTGCCTCTAGTTATTTGATTACTTGTATTAACTCTCCAACTAAGTTACATGTTTATTCAACAAAACTAGAGTTTATAAACGTGATATATACCTATCTTAAATTAACAGTTTACTCTCTATATGAGTTGGTCCTGTTTTAATTTATGGGGTAAATATTTTACATAGTTAAGTTTTCCTAACGAATCTTACTGTTCAATGAGCATGGTTATATGTGTAATGTGCTATTTAAAATCTAATTATTCTAATTATATAACTAATGATCTATTTAATGAAAATATCTCTCAGATTAACTATGACTTTATTCAACCCACTTACCGTAATCTTGAACCAAAACAAGTTAGAAGGACTGAATTATATTGACTGGAAAAGGAACCTTGATATTGTCCTACTGCTGAAGGTTACAAATTTGTAATCACTGAGGAGTGCCCATAAAAACCTGATGAAGATGCTACTGATGATCAGGTTAAGGCCTATAACAATTGAGTCAAGGCTAATGATATGGCGCGATGTTACATTCTTGCCTCTATGGAAAATGTTTTGCAAATTCATCATCAGTCTATGGGGTCTGCTTATGACATGCTCGAACATCTTAAAGAGATGTTCCCTGAGCAAAATCGTGCGACTAAGCAGACAGCCATGAAAGCCCTTTTGAACACCAAGATGGTTGAAGGATCATCGGTTAGGACCATGTCTTGAAGATGATGGGTCTTCTTAATGAACTGGAGGTCCTTGGAGCTGTGATTTATAAGGAATCTCAAGTTGAGATGGTCCTGCAGACTCTGCTTGAGAGCTTTCAACAATTTTGCTTGAACTATAATATGAACAAAATGAATTTGTCACTGGGAAAATTATTGAATGAGCTGCAAGCGGTAGAATCTATTATCAAACAGCAAGCTCCAGTAGTGGCACTCAATGTTGAGAAAGCTTCGGTTTCTAAGTCGAAAGGCGATAAGAAAAAGAAGAAGGCTCAAAAGGTTTTGGCACCTGGAGGTGCGGCTGGTATTAAAAAGCCCAAAGGAAAGTGCTATCATTACAAGCAACCTGGGCATCACAAAAAGCAATGCCCTGCCTATTTGGCAAAGTTGAATAAGCAAGGTAATTCGAATTTAAATGTCGTTGAAACTATTTTAGCGGCTGTCTCTATCATGTTTTGGTGTGTAGATTTAGGAGCCACTAATCATATATGCGCTACTTTGCAGGGATTTCAGGAAACGTGATGGCTAAGTGAGAATGAAGTTTATATTTTTCAAGCCAATGGCGAGCCAGCGCCAGCCTTAGCATTAGGAGATATTAGAGTTTCGTTTAGTAGTGATAGAGTTTTAGTTTTGAAACATGTTCTCTATGTACCTTCTATTAGAAGGAATTTGATTTCAGTTTCGAAAATAATGGATGCTGGTTATAATGTTTATTTTGCTAATAACTCTGGTGTTATTAAGTTTAATAAACGTTTTATTGAAAATGGTGCTAGAGTACATGACCTTTTTATTCTTGATATATCTCCTCATGTGCTACAACTAAAAGAATTAAATAATATTAATCTTCCACATAAAAGAAAATGCATTTCTGAATTGAGCCAAACTTATTTGTGGCACTCGTCTAGGTCATATAAATCTAAATAAGATTTCGAGATTGGTTTCTGATGGACCTTTGAGTTCATTGAAAGTGCAAGCACTGCCAACATGCGAATCCTGTTTAGAAGGTATAATGGCTAAGAGACATTTTCCCTCAAAAGGAAATAAAGCCAGCGATGAGTTAGAATTAATTCACTCTAATTTGTGTGGACCTATGAATATAAAAGCAAGAGGTGATTTTGAGTATTTTGTGACTTTCACAGATAATTACTCAAACATTTAACTGTTGCGCCGTAAGTCTGAATGCTTTGAGAAATTCAAAGAATTTAAGACGGAAACGGAAAAACGACATGATAAACATATCAAAACATTGGGATCTGATATGGTGGTGAATATCTTTCTGCGGAATTCATTAAATACTTATCAGATTGTGGAACTACATCTCAATTATCTGCCCTAGGAACACCACAACAAAATGGTGTGGTAGAAAGAAGAAATAGAACTCTTTTGAAAATGGTTAGATCAATGTTAAGTTATTCCGATTTACTTTCTTCCTTTTGGGGATATACTTTAGAAACAATAAATTTCATTCTAAATTTGGTTCCTTCAAAGTCAGTACCTTTAACTCCAACAGAATTGTGGACTGGGCGCAAGCCAAGTTTACGGCACATTCGGGTTTGGGTTGTCCAACACATGTGCTGAAAGGGAAAGCAGGTAATTAGAATCCAGGATAGAAGTATGCATTTTTATTGGATATCCAAAAGGAAATAAAGGAGGTTTATTTTATTGTCCCAAAGAAAAGAAGGTAATTATTACGACAAATGCCAGATTTTTAGAAGAAGATCATTTAATGAACCATATTCCTAGAAGTAAACTAGTTTTATAGGAATTAAGTAATGGAATAACTAATGACTCATCTCTGGAACGTATCCCGGAAGTCAATATTGACATACCACTGCATTATCACAGTGGGAGAAATGTCAATAGGCAGCAGAACGCACAAGAGCAATTGCCTAACATCTCACTACCCCAAAATAATGGGAGTAATGTTGAGCAACCTCAGATTGTTGAGCAACCAAATTGTTGTGCAGCCTGCACTTTAGAAAGAAGTTAATGATATCCCAGCACCGCAAGGTATGGAGTATAACATCGAGGCTTCAGTTCCAGAAAATGATGCTGTGATTCAACAACAAAATCTAACTACACATGTAGTGACTAGTCATAGTGGAAAAATTATTTAAAAACCTCCCCGGTTTGCGCTCTTCGGAGAATCTTATGATAGAATACCAGAAGAGCCTAATTCAGAGCCTCTTAATTACGACGAAGCACTACATACAAACGCTGATAAATGGATTGTTGCTATGAAATCTGAAATGGAGTTCATGTACTCCAATCAAGACTGGGATCTTGTAGAACCGCCTACTGGAGTCAAACCCAATGGTTGTAGATGGATCTATAAGAAAAAGAGAGGAATGGATGGAAAAGTGCAAACTTTTAAAACTAGGCTTGTTGCAAAAGGGTTTACTCAAAACGAAGGGATCGATTATGAGGAAACTTTTTCGCTAGTAGCCATGCTTAAATCCATTAGGATTCTCTTATCCATTGTTGCTCATTACGATTATGAGATTTGGAAAATGGATATCAGGACGACTTTTCTTAATGGAAGTCTTGATGAGTGCATCTATATGGCACAACTAGTTGGTTTTATAAAAAGTGGCAATGTGCACATATTGTGTAAATTAAAGAAATCCATTTATGGATTGAAACAAGCTTCTAGAGCATGGAATACTTGTTTTGACACATCGATTAAAACCTAGGATTTTGATCAATGTGATAACGAGTTTTGTGTCTATAAGAAGTGGGATGGAGATAAAGTTACATTTTTGGTTTTGTATGTATAAGATATTTTGCTCATAGGAAATAATGTGAGTGTGTTGAATTCAGTAAAGGAATGGTTGTCCTCGCGTTTTGATATGAATGGCTTGGGACAAGCAGCACATATCCTTGGGATTAAGCTTATGCGAGATCGCAAGAGAAGAATATTAGGCTTATCCCAAGCACTTTATACTATTCTCACCAGGTTTAGCACGCAAGATTCCAAGAAAGGGTTTCTTCCTTTTAGACATGGAATCTCTCTGTCAAAAGATCAGTCCCCAAAAACGACTGATGAGATAGAAAAGATGAAGATGGTCCCTTATGCTTTTGCTGTAAGGAGTCTCATGTATGCTATGCTATGTACTAGACCTGATATCTGCTTTGCTGTTGTAGATTTCAGTGTAATCCTGAACGAGAACACTGGACTACCGTTAAACATATAATAAAGTACCTGAAAAGGACTAGGGATTATATGTTAGTTTATCACTCAGGTGATCTTGTACCCATTGGCTATACTGATTTAGATTTCCAGTCAGATAGAGATTCTAGAAAATCTACCTCAGGATATGTTTTTACCTTAGGAGCTGGAGCCATAAGTTAGATGAGTATCAAGCAATCATGTGTTGCTGATTCCCACCATGAATGCCGAATATATGGCTGCATCTGAGGCAGCTAAAGAGGTTGTTTTACTCGGGAACTTTCTAAAAGAGCTTAATGTAGTTCCTTCGGTTCAAGCACCAATTGTACTTTATTGTGACAATAGTGGTGCAGTTGCAAACTCGAAGGAACCAAGAAGCCATAAAAGGAGTAAGCATATTGAGCGTAAATATCATTTATTTCGGGACATAACTCAGAGGGGTGATGCAAGAGTGTTGACGATTGCGTCTGAGGACAATTTGGTAGACCCGTTTACCAAGAGCTTGCCCACAGAAGATTTTTGACAATCATGTAGAAGGAATGGGTACCGGAGTTGTAGACACATGGTAATGAGTCTAAGTGGGAGATTGTTAAGATATACTATTAACCACGCGATTTAGACATAGTATTGCGTTTTATTCTTTATGGATAATTGTGTATTTGATTTATTCAATTCAATAAAGTACTATTTTAAATAGATCATTTGTTACATGTGTGTCCTTTAATTATGTAGTAGACAATTTAGTATATGGAGTCTTAACTCATGCACAAAAGATTAAATTGTCGGTTCTCATAATTAATAAACTATGTTCACAATCGATGATATTATTGGGCAAAATATCTCGATGATTGTAGCACAAGATTAAAGTATAATTTGTCTTGATTATGGGAGTGGTTTTACTCCGACTTCTTGTGCTAGTATACTTAGCGTATATTGAACGGACCAAGTAGAGAAAAGATATTTTTGTACTGAAAATATATATAACATTTTCTCTAATTCATTAAATGAGCTTATAATCCTAATCTTAATATAATTATTATGATAAATGTGATTTGTTTATTGTTTTGATTTATCAAAAGGTACAACTCTATTAAGAGTTAATACTGTATGCCTAATAGATTGGACAATAACGAATAGTATTTGTGTAATAATAATTAGTTGATAGAATCCATGACTCGATTTTGAGTTTGATGATACCCCTTTATGTAAGCTTATAAGTTTTCATGTAAAAATCCGGCCGGTGAATTTTGTATCCGTCACATGAAATAGTTTAAGCGGAATTATAAAGGATTTAATTAGTTGTTTAATTAAATTATCAGTGATTTAATTGAATAAACTGGTATTTGTGATCTTAACATGGGGAGTTAAAATAAGTGTTAGTGAATTTTTGAAATTCATATTGAAGAGTTCAATTGCAGTTTTTAGTGGAATAAACTGTAATTAATTATAGTAAGAATTAATTCATCCAAAATTTTGAATTAGTGCTATAATTGGTAGCCTCTTATTGCTTATGTGGTCCCTGCTATACCTAGTAAAAACCTGAACTGACTTGGGTAAAAAGTGACTTGGGAGAAAAGTCATTCTCGGGAGTTAGAGTAGGATTCTACTTGCACAAGCAGAATCCTACACGTTTTTGGAGCCCTCTTTTGGCTGAAAAACGGGTCTACATAAGGAAGATGTTTTTCACCCAATATTTATTTTAAGAGTTGTATTGTTTTTGCCCACTCAAAACAATTTCGTCCAAGGTCTTACTAGAAGCATAGCTGAAGACTGAAGCCTTGGATTCTTGCTCTGTGAAGGACCTATGCAACGTTTTCAAGAGGTTAGTACTTTTAATCCCGTCAGTATATCATTGTTTAGTTTACATATATGTAATACCTGAGATGTATGCGTGCTTCCGCTTCTGTGGTGCATATTCTCACAATTCGGAACAGAAAGAAATAAATAAAGGTAAATTAAGAAAATGGTGGAGTAGCTAGTAGACAAAAAAAGTTGGTCAGCAGCAAACAGGTAGCAGCTCTATATATAATTAGTGAAGGGGTTTTTCTTTGGTCATGCATGCAATAAACTCGTGTGTTCCGTTTCAGTTTTTCAGCTGACTTTTCTTACTTCTCTTTCTATAAACTCACACCATTTATGCTATATCTCTGATTATTCCCTGTTGTTCTTCCAAAAGCTAACACTTTTTGTTATGGAGAGATCAGTAATACAATTAATTTTCTTTGCCTCTCTTTTGGTAATGAGTAGTACTTCTTTGGTTGTGGGATTCAATGTTCCTGCAATTTTCATATTTGGAGATTCCATATTTGATGCTGGTAACAATCACTACAACAACAACTGCTCAGCACAAGCTGATTTTCCACCTTATGGTTCCAATTTCTTTCACCATCCAACTGGTAGATTTACTAATGGCCGCACTGTTGCCGACTTCATTTGTAAGTTCTTACTCTTCTTAACACCTGTGCTTGAAAAAAGAAAAAGAAAGCAGTCTGCTGTACTAAATTCTTGCTACACACAGGTTCGCAAATGAACGAATCACATAGAACCTATTGTATGCAGTCTTACTTCATATTTATGCAAAAGGCTGCTTTCACAGCTTGAACTCGTCACCTTCTTATTGTCACTCCATTTGTGCCAAATTAAAAAGAAACAAAAACTCCACTTCTCCTATTTTATGTGTAATATATCGTTTCTATTCGGCGAGTTAAATTATCTTTTCTCAACTACTATACTTTCTAACATTTCCTCAATATTAATTACTATTCCTTTCGTCCTAATTTATGTGGCGTTGTTTGATTAGGTACGGAAAAAATTAAAAAATTTTAAAATTTGTGGTCTCAAATTAGTCATAGAAATTTGTGTAGCCGTAAATCTCATTGAGGGTAAAGTAGAAAGTTTAAAGTTAAATAGTTTCTAAATAAGTAAGTTTGACATTTTTTTGAGACAAACTTAAAGGAAAGTATGGCGCATAAATTGAAAAAGAGGGAGTATTAGTTATAGAAAAATGTGGTTGTAGTACTTTAAGCTGTTTCCAAATATGTCAAAAGAATTGAAAAATCAATGTCTAAATTCACAACAAAAATTAGATGTTTTAGTCCTCGTATCTGTCGTTTGAATATAATTTTCTCCAAGATTTTTTATTTTTATAATTGGTTTAATTGGTGGAAAATATGTAGCTGAATTTATTGGGATACCTCTTCAAAAGCCATTCCTGGAAGTACAGCTTGAGTTAGTAAATGGAAGTAGAAAAGAGTATCCATCAAATGGCATGAACTTTGCTAGTGCTGGTAGTGGAGTTTTACGAGCAACAAATCAAGATTTGGTAAGAAATTATAGGACTTGTTCTTGATCTCATGACATAATTATCATAGTTCTTGCTATTACCAGTAATTTTTTGTTCTTTTTTTGTTTTTGCTATTGGGAGGGGGAGGGTGGTAAACATGATAATCTTGTCAATGTGCCCAAAATTTTACATATTGTCTCATAGGTAAATCAAACTTACATGTAAGACACCTTAAAAGGTAAATGTATCTTGTTATAAGATGAATAAATATCTCTTTTACACCAAAATCTTACAAATTCAATTCAACTATCACAATTAATGTATTTTGACGTTATCTGTTGTTATTCTGTACGTAATTGAAAGTTGTCAAATGCTTCACTAAAAACAAATGATGCTAGTAAATCTAACCAAGTCATTATTCAAACTTCCCACGGTAGAAAACAAATCCAGATCGGTGTAAAATGTCTTAGGCATACAAGAAAAGAGGAAAAATGTAGGGAAGAAAGAAAGTAAATGGAGTAATGCCCGTCAATACTTTTTAGTTATTTACTTGAGAGCTTAAATTTATATTAGAAGATCAATATAGTTTAACCTATTACAACATGTTTTATTCCATTTTTATTGTGTTATTAATTAATACTTATCATAGAGATTTATTTATAATTACACAATCAGTATAATTATTGTGAAAAGTTTTTACATTGCTAGTGCGTGTAACTTAAAAATCTTTTTTCAAATGCTTTTCATCTCAACCTTGGCTCTGCTTCTTTTTGCCCCTGAATAATTTTCTTAACTTTTGAAACATAATATAGGGAGTGACCCCAATTCAAGATCAACTTCAACAATTCAAAACCTTAGTCCAGCAAAACCGTATCAACAAGGAACTAATCCAAGAATCGCTCTTCTTCTTCGAGTCAGGCTCTAACGACATTTTCAGCTACTTCTATCCATTTGGTGGTCCAACTCTAACCCCAGATGCATACGTTCAGTCCATGTTATCTGAAGTTACAACTTTTATTGATCAAATTTCCAAGCTCGGGGCTCGTCGAATCGGCTTGTTTTCGTTAGGCCCTGTTGGATGTGTCCCCGCTAGGACCCTCTTGCCTGGTGCACCAGTTAAGAAATGTTATGGAAAGATGAACAAAATGGTTAAGATTTATAATATGGGATTAGAGAATTTGGGAAGGAGTATACCAATCAAGTATCCTGGTTCTTTTGCTGTTTATGGAGCTGTTTACAAGACTGTTCAGATCTTCAGAGCTAATCCTAAACGTTATGGTAATTTCTTACACTTCTTTACTCCTCTATATATTAGCATTAGTAATTCTTTATTTATAATAGAATTAATGAATCTTTCAGTAGTAAAAGAAAATTTTACACTATCATATTAAATAGGAAACATCTGATTTAATGAGCATGAGCATGAGAGATCTTCAGAAAAAGTAAAAGAAAAAAGCCAGAAGACCTCCCTAAAAGTCATATTCGCCCATGCGGCCATTCATGGCTTAGCTGAACAGTGAGGAAGTTAGAAAATTTAATAGAGGTATTTAAAATTTTAACACGCTTGTAGTGAGCTATACAAGAGTGTTCAAAGTTTTATTTTTGATCAATAATAAGTAATATTATATCTTATACACAATATAATTTTTCAGCAAAGGATGTTCAGTTTGATCATCCTTGGCTACACATAAATTCGGCTCCATCACATTCATTCGTAACTTGTATAGTAAAATTGAAATTGCTGAACCTCAAAAGCTAATTGACATAGATGATTTGTTGTTACACAGGGTTTTCTGATGTGACAAATGCATGTTGTGGGGATGGAACACTTGGAGGATTGTTGCAATGTGGTAAAGAAGGTTACAAGTTATGTGTAAAGCCCAATGAATACTTGTTTTGGGATTACTTCCATCCATCAGAGCATACTTATAAACTCATCTCAAAGGCATTATGGAGTGGAAGCAATTCTCGAATTCGACCTGTCAATCTCAAAACACTGGCCAACATGACCCTTATTCAGCACTAAGGAATTAAAACTATGTTTTGGAACCTCAAAATAGAGAGAGTTGCAGTCCTTGTCTTTCATTTTGTAACTAATCTTAAGGTGTTTATATGTCATCTTTGCTTTTTTTTTTTCTCATGTTATTTTCATGTTTACATCAAATAAGCAAAAGAGGGTCAACTCCCTTTCATACATGCTACTCTCTTTGTTTCGAAAAGATTGTCATAGTTTGACTTGACACAAACTTTAATAAATAAGGGAAGATTTTTGAGGTGTGTGGTCTTAAATATTCCATACATTTTAATTTAAATGACATATTTTTCTTATTAGTCTATTCCAAAAAAAAAATAATACTTTTCTATATTTAGAGATATTTACCCATTTTACCCTTAATGAAAACTTTTATAGCCACACAAATATTAGGACCCCACAATACTTTTGCCCCTTATGCTTTTAGGACCATATGTTTCAAATTTTTTTTTTTTCTTAAATTTATTGCAAGTCAAACTACATTATCTAAATTGAAACGGCTGGAGTAAGCCATAATATTTATGTGGCTGTAAACTTTTGAAACTTGTAGCATGAAATTTGTCATAGCATTTGTGTGGCTATAAACAAGGGCATAAACGCTATGTGCTATGCGGTGTCATGGAACACCGCTTCGTCAAATTTTTTACTAGTTATGAATAAGAAAAGTAAAAATATTGGGGTATAAATATAGAAAAAGACACCGCTTACAGTTACAATAAGTTTATTTGTTCATTTCTTCAAATTGTGGCGCTGCTTATATATGAAAAATCATGCATACGCCACTAGCTATAAATACTTCTTATTAAAAAAATATTAAAAAATAATAATCTTTTGAAACCGACTAATAAGAAAACAATAACAATCTTTTTTAAGCGAGAGGAATATAACTTATCATAGTTTTATTGCATAAGTGAGACTGGTCTTCTTTTTGGGCTTAAACTACAGTCTCTTGATGATTCGAACCCATAATCTCAGAGTTGGATCTTTGTCAAATTTGTAGATGCCTTACTTCACAGTTGAAATATACATAGAAAATAAAGCCATTAATTCTTACAATATATATTAGACAAAAATGTTCAGATGTATTTCTGAACAGTTGAACCCTCGAAATTTGCAAAACCTTCAAAATATTTCTTAGGACCATAAAAAAATTCAAACGAAATGTTTCAAGATCATGTATATTCATAAATTCTTAAAAGTTTATGGCTGGTTTTTATGCAATTTATAGAATCTATTGCTCGATTTACACTATATGTTATACATAACTGCATGGAATACTTTGGATATTTCATAAATCTAGTGACTTCTTGTAATACTTCAATATTTTAAGTGAGGATATATTGGACATTTAGAAAATAATTTAAGTCCAAGATAAAAAAGAAAAATAAAGGAACAAATTAAACTAATAAAACAAAATAAAACAAAAAGAAAAAAACCTAGTCAAATTAAAACAAAGAGGGGAAAAAACCTAGTTTAACTAAAAGAAGGTCAAAGCCACTAACTAAAAGAAAAGAAAGGGAGAATGGTACTTCATTGCCTTGCTTTAGCTTCGTCCGAGAAAAACCTAACAGTGCCAATTCGCCCTTGCCAATGTTTTCTGGGAAGCAGAAACTATAGCAGCCTTGAAGAGTTCCAAAATTTCAGGCTCGGGGCTGTTGCCATCTCGCGTCACGGAGCGAAAACCTTCTATACATGGTTCACCTCTCTCAAAATTTTGTTTCTTGTTTATAAGCAACACGGTCAACAAATCCTTTCCCCAGGTTCAAGTTTCTCTAATATGACAGCTATTGATAAATTACTAGAGAAGTATTCTTCAACATAAAGAGGTCAATTTTTCCTTTATTTGATTTTGTTTCAATTTTTGGTGGAATTCTTTATATCCCAATTCAAGTGTTTATGGGAATATATATATATATATATTTATATAATGGCAGCAACACTATTTATGGGTTAATTTAGACACGCGGTTGTGAAAATTAAATAGTACAGTAAACTATATGAATGCCGTTTATTTAGAAAATTTATGAACTTCTTTAAGTTATCTATAGCAGGAGTTGATAACTTTTTGACAAACTGAGAATCAAAGAGGTGGATTGGGTATTCTATATTAGTTATTTGTAGATTAAACAAGGGAATTAATATGAGACCGATATTATGTAATTATAGATTGAATTGGAGGAAGTGGTACGAATTGCTCGAGGTGAAGCATTTGGAATTTCTGCACGAGCACTGTGAATAGTAATCTTCTCGCAAATTTGTGTTTTCATAACTTGCATGATTTACACATAATTTTTAATATGAATATGTTAACGATTATATTGAGTTGCATGTGGGACGAGTCTTTTACTCGATATGAAACCGAAATAGTTATTTGAGATGAGTACCGTGATTTTAAATATTTTCGTTGTCACTAGATCTGTTTTACCGTTACTTGAATTGACTGTTATCGAAAGGAAATTATATGATTTGATAAGCACTGAAATGCCCTATATTGTTTTAAAATAGTTTCTACGAGTATATACGGATTACAGAGACAAGTATAAATGGGAGTAGACATTGAAGGACCCCGTAGCTAATGGCGGGTTCGTTAGACCTGGTGCACCTTGTAATTACTGATTATCGTTATAGCCCTCGCCAGTGGGAAGGTAGAACTAGCATACCGTTACTGATTTCCCTCGAGTAGGGACTACTGTTATATATGACTTCTGGTAAAGAAGTCCACAGTTATACTGATTACATGATCTGTTCATTGAAACCTCCCAAAATGTGAATACTAATATTATACAGTGGTTACCGAGCTTATTACTGAATTGTTAAGTATATTTTACTACAAAAGCATGATGAGACTGAAAATTATTTATTGCTTCTGAAAGGGCATTTTATGTTATTTTCTTTTCGAGATACTAGCATGTTTCTGACTTGTCCCCAAATAAAAACGATTGTGGTTAAGTGTTATTACTCACTGAGCTAGCGACTCATTCCCCACTAATTTTTTTTACAGAGACAGCAGTTGACGCAGGCGAGGATCTCGTTAATTAGAGCGCACAAGTTGATATTTCTCGGTGAGCCTCGCACTTGTTCGCGTGGGCAGAGATTTTACTTATTGTTATGGTCTTTTCATTGAACTCTTAGAGTTGCTCCATAGTCATTATTTTAGTGTCATGCGTATTCTTTCGTTATTATAGTCTTATGTTGAGTACTTCTCATTTATCAAAGTTGGAGATAAATTAGTATTTCTAGTGGTTAGTTGGTGGTTTAGTTATGGTGGAGACTTGTATTGGTTAATTGACAAGTTGTCAATTGTTTGGTATACTATTAGGATGTTTGGTTGTTGATTTGATGACAGGAAAATTTTTGGGATGGTCCAAAATCAGGGGAAACTCTGTCCGATTTTCTGTAAAATTTCCGATGAGGCTTACTTGGGAGCACTTGCTCCTAAGCGCCGGTCACAATCCTAAATTGGGTCATGAAAAAGTTGGTATCAGAGCTTAGGCTTTAAGTCTCGAGTCATGGAGCAATGTTTAGTAGAGTCTTGTTCATGGATATATAGGCGCCCATACTTATGATCTCGAGGCTACTAAATATTTAGGAATGTTTTCCCTTCTTTAATTCTTTGATCGTGCGTTGAGATAACTTGAGATTGAATTTGGAATATTTCTTTCGTAGATGGCTAGGACACGCACTCACCCTCATCTGCTGGACGTGGTGCTACCCGGGGTGGCGGTCAAGTTGGAGTTCATTAAACTAGAAGACAGACTGCTCCTCAACCTCAAGTTGGGAACATGGGTCAAACCCAAGCTGATATGCCAGATCAAGTGCAAGAGCAAGGAGTTCACAACGCTCCACCACTAGTGCCAACTGTTGTACCTACTGTTGCCTTACCTGCAGATACAGTGGCAAGGTTATTGAATGTGTTAGAGACATTGGTGCCTACTCAGTGCGGAAGTTCAGCTCCTCAGGCTACTTTACAAACACAAGCACCTACACAGACTCAGCCTTTCGGGAATAAGGAAGTATCCCTACACGAGTTCCTGAAATTGAAATCACCAAAATTCACAGGTTTCGATAATTCAGCAGATCCTTAAAGTTTCTTGGATGGGACACTTAAGGCATTACGTGCTCTTGGATGTTCTAGTGAGAGAGCTGTAGAACTCGCAACATACAAACTAGAGGATATGACCAACACATGGTATGAAACGGTATTGCTGGGAAGGCCAGCTGGGGCACCACCACTGACATGGGACGAGTTCATTAAGTTGTTCAAGAATCATTTCTTCCAGACGGTCTGATGCAACAATATGCTAGAGCCTTTGAGAGATTGGTTCAGACTCCAGATATGGATGTGTCAACATATAACACTAAGTCTTGTAAGCTGGCTATATATGCTCCTTACTTTGTGCCTACCGAAGAAGCTCCAGTTCAGAGGTTTGTTGATGGATTGGTTGGTCGTCTATACACTACAGCAGCCCCATAGATGAAGACTTTATCCTACTCTGATGTAGTTGACCTTGCTAGAAAGATTGAAAACAAGGGACGTGAGGAGCGTGCAGCTAGTGATTTACGTAAGAAGGCCAAAACAGGAGGGGCTTTCAGGGGTGGTTTTAGTGAAAATAGAAGAGCAGGAAATCAGGGACAACAACACAACAACAGGGTTCTCAGACAGGGACACACATGTCTTCACAGTCTACATACAGACCACATTACAGACAAGGTAATAGGGGACCATCGTCTTCTGGACATCATAATTCTGGGCAGATATATGCCACTACTCCAGTCTGCCCGACTTGTGGTAGATCACATTTGGGCCAATGTCGTGTTCTAACTGGATAGTGTTTCGGTGTGGCCAGTTGGGACATCACTTGAGGGATTGCCCTCAGCCTCCGAGAAATTTCAACCAGGTTTCTATTCAGTCAGCTGCACCGACTCAGACTACTCGTAATACTTCGGGTGCTACAGGTTGAGGAAATAGAGGTCGAGGTGCTGGAGACCGTGCTACTGTGAATCAAGGACAAGGCAATGCTGGTAGAGGTCAGGCGAGAGTTTTTGCATTTACTAGACAGGATGCTCAGACCTCGAATGCAGTGGTTACAGGTATTCTTTCTGTCTGTTCATTTGATGCACTTGCGTTGATTGATCCGGGATCTACTCACTCCTATGTGTCCTCGTATTTTGCTTTGATATTTAGTAGACAGCCCGAGCTATTGAATGATCCTTTTCTAGTTGCTACACCTGTTGGAGAGTCTCTATTAGCTGAATATGTGTATCGTGCTTGTCAGATTCGGGTTGAGGGTAGAGATACTCTAGTTGATCTTATTGTACTTGATATGATTGACTTTGACATGCTGATGGGAATGGACTGGTTATCTTCTTGCTATGCTATAGTCGATTGTCATGCAAAGATAGTTAAGTTTGAGATACCAAAAGAACCTAGTTTTATTCTAAGAGGGAGTCAAGTTCCAGAAACTTGCAAAATTGTATCTTTTATGAAGGCTCAACGACTTCTGAAGAAAGGTTGCTTGGGTCTCTTAGCTATTGTAACTGACACAAAAAAGGAAACAGTTAGTATAGAAAATGTACCGGTAGTGAGAGAATTTTCTGATGTATTTCCTGAGGATTTACCAGGATTGCCTCCAGTACGAGAAATAGACTTTGGTATTGATTTGCTACCTGACACACAGCCCATATCGATACCCCCATATCGAGTGGCACCAGCAGAGTTGAGGGAGCTAAAACAACAGTTACAAGATTTGTTAGATAAGGGTTTTATTAGACCCAGTGTATCACCATGGGGTGCACCGGTACTATTCGTAAAGAAGAAAGACGGATCCCTGAGAGTGTGTATTGACTACAGGCAGTTGAACAAGATAACAATACGCAATAAATATCCCTTGCCTCGTATAGATGACATGTTTGATCAGTTACAAGGAGCTGCCCACTTTTCAAAGATTGACCTCCGTTATGGTTATCATCAACTTAGAATCAAAGATGAAGATATTTCTAAGACTGCTTTCAAAACTCGATACGGGCATTATGAGTTTCTTGTGATGCCTTTCGGACTGACTAATGCTCCAGCTGCATTTATGGATTTAATGAATAGGGTGTTCAAGCCGTTTCTGGATAGATTTGTAATAGTATTTATTGATGACATACTGATATATTCTCGTAGCCAAAGAGAACACGAGAATCATCTTAGGACTGTGTTGCAGACATTGCGAGAACATCGACTTTATGCTAGTTCTTGAAGTGTGAATTCTGGCTAGACTCGGTAGCATTTTTGGGGCATGTTGTATCTAAAGATGGAATTATGGTAGATCCTAAGAAGACCGAAGCTATGCAGAAATGGCCCAGACCTACTTCTCCTACAGAGATTCGCAGCTTTTTAGGCTTAGCAGGCTATTACAGGCGTTTTGTGCAGGATTTCTCCAGAATAGCATCGCCGCTGACCAAGCTAACACAGAAAAATGCAAAGTTTCAGTGGACGGAGGAATGTGAGCAAAGCTTTCAGAAACTCAAAACGTGTCTGACAACTGCACCAATATTAGCCTTACCATCAGGTCCTGGAGGATTTATAATATTCTGCGATGCCTCGAGGGTGGGATTAGGATGCGTTCTCATGCAAAATGGTCGTGTTATAGCTTATGCTTCGAGACAATTGAAAAAGCACGAGCAAAACTATCCTACACATGATTTGGAGATGGCTGCAGTGGTATTTGCTCTAAAAATTTGGAGGCATTATCTATGTGGCGAAACTTGTGAGATTTATACTGACCATAAAAGTCTGAAGTATATCTTTCAGCAGAGAGATCTAAATCTTCGGCAGCGTCGTTGGATGGAACTACTCAAAGACTATGATTGTTCTATTTTGTATCATCCTGGAAAAGCCAATGTGGTGGCTGATGCATTGAGTAGAAAATCTATGGGGAGTTTGGCACATATAGCCCCTGCAAAGAGACTTTTAGCTAAAGATATTTAGAGACTAGAAGATACAGGTATCAGATTTAGTGTCGGAAATTCCGAGACATTGTTGGCTTGTGCTCAGGCTAAGTCTTCATTAGTTGAGCGCATTAAAGCCACCCAATATGAGGATGAACGATTATGTAAATACAGAGATGAGGTCTTAGCTGGTAAAATCAAGGATATGATTGTTGAAAGTTCTTCGAATGGGTGACAGGCTATGTGTAGCAGACGTAGATGGGTTGAGACATGCTATTCTTAAAGAAGCTCACAACACTAAATACACTATACATCCTGGATCCACAAAAATGTACTATGACCAGAAGCAATTTTATTGGTGGGAAGGTATGAAGAAAGATGCTGCTAACTTTGTTTCTAGTTGTTTGACTTGTCAGCAGGTCAAGGCTGAGCATCAACGACCCGCAAGACTACTACAACGAATTGAGATTCTAGAGTGGAAATGGAAAAGAATTACTACGGATTTTGTCACCGGGCTACCACGAACCCTTAGAGGTTATGACTCGGTATGGTTGATTGTAGATCGACTGACGAAATCAGCACACTTTTTGCCGGTGAAGACAACATATGGTGGAGTCAGGTATGCACAGATATTTATGAACGAAATTGTCTGACTTCACGGAGTTCCAGTATCCATCATCTTCGATAGAGGATCACAGTTCACTTCACGCTTTTGGAAATCCTTTCAAGAAGCATTGGGTACACGAGTAAATCTTAGTACTGCATTTCATCCACAGACAGACGGGCAGTCTGAATGTACGATTCAGATCTTGGAGGATATGTTGAGAACTTGCACTCTGGAGTTTGGAGGTAGTTGGGACACTTATCTACCATTAGCTGAATTTGCTTACAACAATAGCTTCCAGTCTATTATTCAAATGGCACCTGTACAAAGCACTGTATGGTAGAAGGTGTCGTTCTCCTATCGGATGGTTTGAAGCTAGTGAGACTAACTTATTGGGACCCGACCTAGTACAAGAAGCTATGGACAAGGTCCAGATGATCAGATTGAGATTGCTTGCAGCGCAAAGTAGACAAAAGTCTTATGCTGATAAGAGAAGAAGAGGTTTGGTGTTCACAATTAGGTACAAAGTGTTCCTATGAGTCTCCCCTATAAAAGGTTTGATGCGGTTTGGGAAAAGAGGCAAGTTGAGCCCCAGGTTTATAGGACCGTATGAGATACTAGGCCGAGTGGGAGCGGTGGCTTATCGTTTGGCACTTCCTCCTGAGTTATCTTTTATTCACCCAGTGTTTCATGTCTCAATGCTAAGAAAATATATATCAGACTCATCTCAGGTGCTGGAAGCACCAACTACACCGCTTGATGAGAAGTTGTCTTACGAGGAAGAGCGGATGAAAATTGTTGATAGATAGATAAGAAAACTACGGTCAAAAAAAATTGTGTTCCTGAATGTCTTATGGAGAAATCATACTGTTTAAGAAGCTACATGGGAAATAGAAGATGCTATCCGAGTCAAGTATCCTCATTTGTTTCAGTTTACAGGTACGTACTTGAGTTAAATTCGGGGGCCAAATTTCATAAGGTGGGGAGGATATAATAATCCAATATTTTAAATGAGGATATATTGGACATTTAGAAAATAATTTAAGTCAGAAATAAAAAGAAAAAATAAAGGAACAAATTAAACTAATAAAACAAAATAAAACAAAAAGAAGAAAACCTAGTCAAACTAAAACAAAGAGGGGAAGAAACCTACTTTAACTAAAAGAAGTTCAAAGCCACAACTAAAAGAAAAGGGAAAGAAAGGGGGAACAGTACTTCATTACCTTGCTTCAGCTTCATCCGAGAAAAACCTAACAGTGCCAATTCGCCCATGCCAATGTTTTCTGGGAAGCAGAAACCATAGCAGCCTTGAAGAGTTCCAGAAATTTCAGGCTCGGGGCTGTTGCCATCTCACGTCATAGAGCGAAAACCTTCTATACATGGTTCACCTCTCTCAAAATTTTGTTTCTTGTTTACAAGAAACACGGTCAACAAATCCTTTCCCCGGGTTCAAGTTTCTCTAATATGATAGCTATTGATAAATTATTAGAGAAGTATTCTTCAACATAAAGAGGTCAATTTTTCCTTTATTTGATTTTGTTTCAATTTCTGGTGGAATTCTTTATATCTCAATTCAAGTGTTTATGGGATTCCAATCGGATATATATATATATATATATATATATATATATATATAATGGCAGCAACACTATTTATGGGTTAATTTAGGCACACGGTTGTGGAAATTAAATAGTACAATAAACTATATGAATGCCGTTTATTTAGAAGATTTATTAACTGGTATAAGTTATCCATAGTAGGAGTAGATAACTTTTTGACAAACTGAGAATCAAAGAGGTGGGTTGGGTATCCTATATTAGTTATTTGTAGATTAAACAAGGGAATTAATATGAGACCGATATTTTATAATTATAGATTGAATTGGAGGAAGTGGTACGAATTGCTCGAGGTGAAGCATTTGGAATTTCGGCACGAGTACTGTGAGTAGTAATCTTACCGCAAATTTGTGTTTTCATAACTTGCATGATTTACACATGATTTTTAATATGAATATGTTACCGATTATTTTGAGTTGCATGTGGGACGAGTCTTTTACTCGATATGAAACCGAAATAGTTATTTGAGATGAGTACCGTGATTTTAAATATTTTCGTTGTCACTAGATCTTTTACCGTTACTTGAATTTACCGTTATCGAAAGGAAATTATATGATTTGATAAGAACTGAAATGCCCTATATTGTTTTAAATAGTTTCTACGAGTATATACGGATTACAGAGACAAGTATAAATGGGAGTAGACATTGAAGGATTCCGTAGCTAACGGCGGGTTCGTTAGACCTGGTGCACCTTGTAATTACTGATTACCGTTGTAGCCCTCGCTAGTGGGAAGGTAGAACTAGCATACCGTTACCGATTTCCCTCGAGTAGGGACTACTTTTATATATGACTTCTGGTAAAGAAGTCCACAGTTATACCGATTACATGATCCGTTCATTGAAACCTCCCAAAATGTGAATACTGATATTATACAGTGGTTACCGAGCTTATTACTGAATTGTTAATTATATTTTACTGCAAGAAAAGCGTAATGAGACTGAAAATTATTTATTGCTTCTGAAAGGGCATTTTTATGTTATTTTCTCTTCGAGATACTAGCATGTTTCTGACTTGTCCCCAAATAAAAACGGTTGTGATTAAGTGTTATTACTCACTGAGCTAGCGACTCATTCCTCGCTAATTTTTTACAGAAACAGCAGTTGACGCAGGCGAGGATCTCGTTAATTAGAGCGCACAGGTTGATATTTCTCGGTGAGCCTCGCACTTATTCGCGTGGGCAAAGATTTTACTTATTGTTATGGTCTTTTTATTGAACTCTTAGAGTCACTCCATAGTTATTATTTTAGTGTCATGCGTATTCTTTCGTTATTATAGTTTTATGTTGAGTATCGTTCTTGGAGATAAATTAGTATTTCTAGTGGTTAGTTGGTGGTTTAGTTATGGTGGAGACTTGTATTGGTTAATTGACAAGTTGTCAATTGTTTGGTATAATATTGGGTTATTTTGTATTTGATTTGATGACAAGAAAGTTTTTGGGATGGTCCAAAAACAGGGGAAACTCTGTCCGATTTTCTGTAAAATTTCCGATAAGGCTTACTTGGGAGCACTTGCTCCTAAGCGCTGGTCACAATCCTAAATTGGGTCGTGACACTTCTAAATTATGATTTTGAAAAATTTTCGTAGTAACTCAAACCATTAAATCAATGGACCACATGGGAGTTGTAATAAGTTTAGTGATAATGTCGACATTTGTAAATTCCATGGAAAGTTTACACTTTGTCCAAACTCCTAATAAGGTCAATTTCAAGTCCAAAAAACGTACACGTATTTAGAAGTAGTGAAAAGTCCTATCACTATATTGTATTGCTTAATGAAACGTTTCCAGTGCCTACTTTTAAATTCCACCATTATGAGATCTATGTGAATTGATTGACTTTTATTTCTGTAATTTGGCCAAGGGTTATGTCTTTAATCTTGTTCTCGTTAAATTAACTATGAAACAACCAATTGTGCTTCTTTTTAGAGTCATTTTCTAACCTCTTTTCTTGTTTTTATCTTGTTATCTTAAATGAAATGAACTCGTGAATTAAAAAACAGCACCAAGGAAAAGGATAAACTTTTAGTAAGGTTAGAATATACCCAAGTAAACAAGAGAGAGCAGTAGTTTGCAATTCATTCTGCATATATTTTCTCCCCTTTTAATCCATTTAAATATTTATTAACATGAATAATGTTGAATCATGTCATCATCGTCTAAAAGTTTAAGTTATTAGAGAAAGCACACTTTATTTATTTAAATATCTCTACATGTCCTTTCATGTGTAAGCTTTATTCATTTTTTTATTGGCCAAGCATGTGAAAATTTATTTTTTATAATGATGGCGGTGAGACTTGAACCCAGGACCTCAATCTGGTTTAAATATCATGTTGAAGCGTGTGACCATCTCATCTAAATGCTTACAAATCTTATATATTATTAAAAGGAGAGGAAAAAGTTCCCTCCTTAAGCCATGTGGCAGTCTTAAAATTAGCCAGATGTAATATATTAACTAATTATTAACTAATAATTAATTCAGCCATCTGGCATAACCAGAAAAGGCCACATATTACTTATTTTTTAATTAATTAATAATAAATAACTATATCAAAATATTAAAAAATTTACCATATAATGCTAAAAAATATAATTAATAAATTTAAATAATTTAATAATTTTAATTATTAATCTAAAATAATATAAAAATTTATATCGGCGTTAAAAGTCATCCATTGATCTATATTATATTAAAGGATATAAATGGATAATGATATTAAATAAAGAGAAAAGTTAATGAGGGCCACATGAAAACATGAAATACTATATATTAGGCAACATAATAGCAATAATTAAAAATTTAAAAATATTTAATATTAGAAATAAAAGAAAAAGATGATTTGGATATTACAATTATGGTAAAAATGCTCATACAATGGATATGACCACAAAATTAAAGTTTTACTAGATAAATAAATAACAAATTAAAATTTTAAGAATACAAAATAAATGGCTAACGTAGGTAATTTAGTAAAGAAAATAAAAGGTAATTTGTCTTTTGAAACTAAAAGAGAAAGAAAATTTAATTGCACGTGATATAAAATAATTATAAGAAAATACAATAGATTTAAAATATAATAATTTAAAAACTTATGTATTAATGTTTTAGACTAATTTAAAGTTATAACTTAAAATAAAACGTGATACTGCATATTTTGATTATATTATAAAATATTAATATAAAAACTAATTAAAATTTCATAATAGGGGTAAAAATATATTAAGAGGAAAATAGCGATAGTGTGAGAATATTTATACTTTGAACTAATTTAAGGATAAGTATATTAATAACTAAATAATACTCAAAAATATTATTGATAGATTTAAATGCTGAAAGAGCTCTGAGTAAGAGAATAAAAGTATAAAAATATATTAAATGTTAGGAATAAAATAATTATATTTATATATGATTATCAAAAGGGTAATAAGCAAGATATTAAGTCAATTGGTAAGCTAATAAAAGAGCACATGAAATAAATAATAATATTAAGTAATGAATAATGAAACAACTATAAGCAAAGATTAAATAAAGATTATTATTATTTTTTTTGGTGAAAATGTAGAAAGATGAGACTTATTCAACTTTGAGGTAAAACATAAAGTGGTAGTAAGGTTTTGTTAAAACAATATGCTCAATCAAGACATATTACAACGTGATATTTTTAGTATTCTTTAATATTGACCACAGAATAAATTACAAGCGGGTTGAGTTATTACATATATTAAAAAAGAAAAGATGTTATCCAGTACTGATCACGCCCAACTCTAGTCCTAAAAAGTAAGCGGTCACTGCAAATATAATCCGGTATGAAAGTCCGGAATCGAATCCCACAGAGAACTAAGGTTTAGCCGCAACTGTTTACTATCACTAAGAAGTCAAGCTCGAACAATTCCTAAGTTATAAATTTTAAGATTCTTATGTAACTAATTAACTAACAAATTAAAGTAGTGAATTAATAAATAGGGATACTAAGGGTTTTGGGGACAAGATTAAGGAGGCCTAGAGTTATGATTTCCCCAATTGTCAGAATCCTTCCCGCTACGTCTCCTATAATATCGCCTAAGTATCCTCTACTAATCGTGAGCACTTCAGGTGTCGTAATTCTCTCTCGAGCAACTACCACCATTTACTAAACATATTCTTTCGAACTACTCTAGCTAGCACTAGTTCACCGCTCACTAAGATCACACCAAAGTTTCGTTATCTCTAACCCCACCTTTAAACCCTCCGTATTGATTTCTCAGATACATTAGGAGTGATGTTATTCAACAACTACCAAAATATGTACCCTTTCTCAAGAAATACACACTAAAAAAATACAGTCAATCGATAGCCATTCAATCAACTAAAATAAGCATGTAGTTAAACAAGTAGAGAAATCCAAAGGCTAGATCATACTAAACGTAATTAAAAATCATCCTCCAAGAAGTTCCATCATACCCTAGATGGGAAAGTTTAGCTACACATAACCATACTAAAAATCAAGATAATAATTGAAAGCATTAAAATACAGATTAAGGAAGAACAAAAGAGAAAACTCTTGTGATTCGTCGCTTCCAAGTGTTCCGTAGCCTTTTGCCTCTCCAATTATGTCCTCCCCTCTAAAAACTAAGTTTAGGAGGTATTTATAAGGTAGGGTTGAGGTTTACACATCCAAATATAATGAGGAAATAAAAGTGGCTTGGATAAGCATCGTTGGTGGGGGGCATTGTTAGAGGCACCAGCATTACCCCACGAGGCACCATCAGAGGCGCCAACATTTCCCTGCGAGGCGCTATGAGAGGCACCAATGACAATGCCCTGGACAAAGTCTTGCACTTCTACGGCCATGACTTTTCATTGCCTTGCATGTCTTATTTTATTGCTCCATTCTTTTTAGCTTTGAGGTACCATTTCATGCAAATTTTCTCCACTTCATGTCCAAGCATTGCTACACGTAAAATAAACTCTATTAAGCTCAATTGTCACACAAACTAGCATCCAAACAACAAGCAAGTAGGGTAAATAGCATCAAAATGTATGGAATTATATGTAACGACCCTGTCAGTCATTTTGAGAGTGCTAGTCCCGATCTCCTATTTATTGATCCCTTTATCTCATTTTATGGTTACTTGACTTGCCGGGTTGCTTGGTATTGTGTTCGGAAGAGTTTCGTAGTAGAATGGGACACATAGTCCCTAAATTGAAAGTTAAAGTCATAGGAGTTGACCGTAGTTCAAATTGTGTGAATATGACCCCGGAATAGAGTTTTGACGATTCCAATAGCTCCTTATGGCGATTTTGGTTTTAGGAGCACGTCCAGATATTGATTTGGAGGTCCGTAGGTCATTTCGATGTTAATTGGCGAAAGTTGGAAATTTGGAAGATTTTGGAAGGTTTGCCGGGAGTGGACTTTTTGATACCTGGGTCGAATCTCAATTCTGGAAGTTGGAATAGGTCTGTAATGTCAAATATTACTTGTATGAAAAATTTGGTGTCAATCAGAGTTGTTTTGGTATGAATCGGCGTTGGTTTCGGAATTTGGAAGTTCGTAGTTCATAGGCTTAAATTCGGGTTGCGATTCGTAGAATTTATGTTGTTTGATGTGAATGTGTTTTGGAACTAGTTGGTATATTTGGACGGGGTCCTGGGACCCCCGGGTGTGAATCGGATTGAAATTGGATCAAATTGGACTTGTTGAGTTTTTGCTGAAGTCGGCAGTTTTGGTGTCTTCGCACCTGCGGAGGGATTGGCCACAGGTGCGGGCTTGCAAAAGCGAGCACTTAGTCGCAGGTCTGGATTCGGGCATGTGCAGCTGGGGGCGCAAAAGCGGAATATGTTCCGGCTTTGCTTCTGCGATGGGGAGAATTGCAAAGGCCACAGAAGTCGCAGGTGCAACACTTTTAGTCACAGGCGCGCACGCGCAGGTGCGGCCCTTGCCCGTAGAAGCGGAGAGTGAGGATTTAGTCATGACCGCACCTACGATGGAATTCCGCAGGTGTAGAGCCGCAGGTGCGGCAGTAAGGCCCACAGATGCGGATTCACTGGGCAGAAAAAGGGATTTTCGAGGGATTGATTTCATAATTTATTTTGGGACCTAAAGAGCTCGGATTGAGGTGAAAGTTTGAGGGATTTTCAGAGATAGAATTTGGGTAAGGATTCTTGATTCGTTTTTGATTAATTCCCATGAATCTATTGTTATTTTCATCATTTAATTAGTGTTTTTAGATGGAAATTTGGGGTAAAATTGAGAAAACTTCCTAGGCTAAAAATTGGGGATTTGAAAGCCGATTTGAGATCGGATTTAAGTAATTCTTGTGGTTGGATTCGATATCGAATGGGTGTTCGAATTTTATGATTTTGGTTGGTTTCCGAGATGTAGCCCGGGTTGACTTTTTTGAGCGATTTTTCAATTCTTTGCTAATATTGTAATCTTATTATTTAAATTAATTTCCTATAGTTATATTTATAGTATGAAATTGTTTTGGCTAGATTCGAGCCGATCAGAGTTGAAAAATCGAGGGAAATGCCTTCTTATTGATTGATTGAGCGAGGTTTGAGGTAAGTAACTTGTCTAACCTTGTGTGGGGAAAAACCCCTTAGGATTTGGTATTGTTGTGATAATTTGTGATATGTGAGGGTCGTGCACGCGAGGTGACGAGTGCGTAAACGAGCTAAATATTGAAATTTCGGTTTTATCTAAGTGATTTCCTTTTTATGCCTTAATTGAGTTACTTTAGCATGTGTAGTCATCATGTTTAGCCTAATTTCACATGTCTTCTTGTATTATCTCTTATTTGCAACTTGTACTAGATGTTTAGTTGAATTACCTGCTTTCTTGATTCCATATTCCTTATTTAACTATGGGATTCTTTACTTGAAATTGCTATCCTTGAAATATCATTGTTTCAGTTGTTATGTTTTGGTTTCCGTGATTATTGTTGAGATGACTATTTGGTTGTTGCACGAGATTTCTGTCGTGCGTTTATTATTGTTTGCACGAGGTTTCTGCTGTGCCATTGTAATTATTGATACGCAAGCGGTGGTATAAGGTCTGGGTGTTGAAACGCATGTGGTGAGATAAGGTAGGCTTGAAACGCGTGGCTAGTAGGGGAACTACTTGAAGTCATGCGGTGTGATAAGGTTGGCTAAAACGTGGGATGCAATTTCGGGAAAATGATTTTCAAAACAAACTATAAAGGCTCTGGCAGTGATATAAGAAAAAATTGTGAGATATTTAATTTTGAGACTACGAGGCGATACCTTGGGAGTGCCCCTGTTGATTTCCTCTATTTGTTGTATTGTTGTTGTTGTTGTTTCCTTAACTTGTAAGATTATTGCTTTCCTTTCATATTGTATTGGATTTTCTTTGATTCCGTGTTATTACCTTTCGTAAATTTTCATTGTTTCACTTCTTTGTCATTTTATTATATTATTATATCTTCTGCCTTGTTTCGTAGTCTTGGCACTTACTGGGTACTGTTTGGTGTACTTATACTACGCTTCTACATATCTTTTTTTGCAGATCAGGTACTACCTACTAGGCTAGGTATCAGTGAGCTAGTCCGGACATGGAGACTTCAAGGTACATCTGTCAGTGTCTGTAGACCTCGGAGTCTCCCTCTATCTTTATTATGTTGTCACCTTATGATCATTAGACTCTGATGTATAGGGATATTTAATATTTCTCTTTAGAGCTTGTGGCTTATATCTATAGGGTTTTGGGAGTTGTTATTACTTGAATTGCAGTTTTTTTATTACAGATGTTGACGTTTTGATATTTGTTTTAATATTTCAGTTACTCTGCATAGTTGTTAGGCTCACCTAGTCTTAGAGACTAGGTGCCGTGACAAGCTAGTATCATAGCTCTAGGTTCATAGGTGTTATGAGTCACAAGCAGGTTTAGTAGAGTCTCACGAATCGGTACAGAGACGTCTGTACTTATCTTCAGGAGGCTATGGAACTGTTACGAAAAGATTCACTTCCTTGATTTCTTATCCTGCGAAATTTTTGACTTTGGATTCTAAATTTTTATCTTTCTATTCTCTCACAGATGGTGAGGACACGTACAACTGGATCAGATGACCAGACACCCGCACCCCCTACTAGATCTGCGAGAGGCCGGGGCCGGGGCCGGGGCTGGGGTAGAGGCCGAGGACGTCCATGTTGTGCAGCCAGAGCACACGCATGAGCTGCTACAGAGGAGCCACCAGTAGCTCCAGTTGGAGGGAAGACACCAGAGACGCTTGTTATTACACCAGCCCTCCAAGAGACTCTCGCCCAGTTTCTGAGCAAGTTCAGCACTTTGGCTAAAGCAGGGTTGATACAACTTGCTCTTTCCACATCTTAGGCCGGGGGAGGAGCACAGGCTCCCGCCGCCTGTACCCCAGAGCAGTGGGTCTAGGTAGACCAAGTTCCAGAGGTCATACCAATGCAGCCGGTAGCCCCAGTTCAGCCGGAGGTTAGGACAACGGTTTCTAAGGAGGAGCAGCTTAGGCTCGAGAGGTACAAGAAGCACCACCCTCCTACTTTCAGTGGCTTGGCGTCAGATGATGCCCAGGGTTTTCTTGAGGAGTGCCACTGTATTCTTCGAACTATGGGTATTGTGGAGTCTAGTGGGGTTTCTCTCACTATGTTCCAGCTTAGAGGAGCGGCCTATCAGTGGTGGCGAGCATATGAGTTTAGTAGTACGGCCGAGGTAGTTTCACTTACTTGGACTCACTTCTCAGATATATTTTTGAGGGAGTATGTTCCCCAAAGTCTCAGAGATGCATGGCGCGCAGAGTTTGAGCAGTTGCGCTAAGGTTCTATGATCGTGTTAGAGTATGCGGTCCGGTTCAGTGATTTGGCTAGGCATGCACCAGCCTTGGTTGCTATTATTCGAGAGAGGGTTCGTCGATTTATCGAGGGGCTCAACCCTAGTATCAGATTTTGCATGGCCCGAGAGTTGGAGATGGACATCGTATACCAGCAGGTAGTGGGGATTTCTAGGAGATTGGAGGGTATGCTGACTCGGGATAGAGAGGAGAGAGAGGCTAAGAGGTCTCAAGAGTCTGTCACATACAATGGTACTTGTGCCCCATTTGCTGCTCGTCATGGTAGGGGCTATGTGAGTCTTCCTGTTCATTCAGCACTTCTAGCTTCCAGCGCTATTCCGGCCACTCCTAGGCCTTAGGCTCCCTATTATGCACTGCCATTGTCTAGTGCACCTCCTACACGGGGTGCTTTCAGCGGTCAATCCAGCCGATCAGGCCCGAGCCAGCCACATTAGCCACGTCCTCCAAGAGCTAGCTTTGAGTGTGGTGACACTCATCATGTGGTGAAGGATTGCCCCAGACTCAGGAGGGGTGCACCTCTATAGATTACTCAGGCTCTGCATATTCCACTGGGTCCTCAGGCTTCTCCGCCATGGTTGCCGCACCAGTTGCCACCTCACCTGCACAGCTAGCTAGAAGTGGAGGTTGAGCAGACAAAGGTCGCCCTAGAGAGGGAGGCCAGACTAGATACTATGCTCTTCCTGCTAGGACCGAGGCTGTTGCATCCGAATATGTCATCACAGGTATTGTTGTGGTCTGTCATAGAGATGCATTAGTCTTATTTGATCCAGGCTCCACTTATTCCTATGCGTCATCTTATTTTACTCCATATTTGGGTGTATCCCGTGATTCTTTGAGTTCTCCTGTCTATGTGTCTACACCCGTGGGAGATTCTACTGTTGTGGACCGTATGTATCGGCCGTGTTTGGTTGTTCTTAGTGGTTTTGAGACCAGAGCCGATTTGCCGTTGCTCAGTATGGTGGATTTTGATGTTATTTTGGGCATGGACTGGTTGTCGCCCTATCATGCTATCCTTGATTGTCTCGCCAAGATGCTGATGTTGGCTATGCCAGGTCTACCGCGGTTAGAGTGGAGAGGTCTTTGGATTACGTCCTAGCGGGGTTGTCTCATTTTTAAAGACTCAACGGATGGTTGAGAGGGGGTGTGATGCATATCTGGCATATGTGAGAGATGTTAGTGTTGATACTCCTACCGTCCAGTTAGTTCCAATAGTGAGGGATTATCCAGATGTATTCCCGGCCGATCTTCCGGGCATGCTGCCCGACAGAGATATCGACTTTGGTATTGACTTATTATCGGGCACTCAGCCTATTTCTATTCCATCCTATCGTATGGCCCCAACAAAGTTGAAAAGTTAAAGGAACAGTTGCAAGAGTTGCACGATAAGGGCTTCATTCAGTGCAGTGTGTCGTCTTGGGGTGCTCCAATTTTAGTTGTAAAGAAGAAGGATAGTTCTATGCGAATATGTATTGATTATCGCTAGTTGGAAAAAGTTAAAATGAAGAACATGTATCCATTTCCACGTATTGATGACCTATTTGATCAGCTTCAGGTTGTCAGCGTATTCTCTAAGATCGACTTGCGTTCATGCTATCATCGTTGAAGATTTGGGAGCCAGATATCCCGAAGACTGCTTTTAGGACTCGGTATGGTCATTACAAGTTCCTTATGATGTCTTTTGGGATGACCAACGCCCCAGCATCATTCATGCACTTGATGAACAATGTATTTCAGCCTTATCTTTGCTCGTTCATCATTGTGTTTATTGACGATATTCTGGTGTACTCCCGGAGCTGGGAGGATCATGAGTAGCACCTGATGACTGTGCCTCAGACCTTGAGAGAAAAAAAGTTATATGCAAAATTTTCAAAGTGTGAATTCTGGCTTGATTGGGTAGCATTTTTGGGCCATGTAGTATCGAGTAAGGGGATCAAGGTAGATCCGAAGAAGTTTGAAGCAGTGCAGAGTTGGCCCAGACCATCCTCAGCTACAGCGATCCGGAGTTTTCTTGGCTTGGCAGGGTATTACCGTCAATTTGTAAAGGGTTTCTCGTCTATTGTAGTACCTATGACCAGATTGACCCAGAAGGGTGCTCTGTTCAGGTGGACCGAGGAGTGTGAGGAGTGTCTTCAAAAGCTCAAGACTGCTTTGACTACATCCCCATTGTTGGTATTGCTTACTAGTTCGGGGTCCTATGCGGTGTATTGTGATACGTCACGCATTGGTCTCGGTGCGGTGTTGATGCAGGACGGTATGGTGATTGCCTACACGTCTAGATAGCTGAAGGTGCATGAGAAGAACTATCCTGTCTACGACCTGGAGTTAGCAGCTATTGTTCATGCCTTGAAGATCTGGCGACACTATTTGTACGGTGTCCCTTATTAGGTCTATACCGATTACCGGAGTCCAAAACATCAGTTTATATAGAAGGATCTTAACTTGCGGCAGCAGAGGTGGTTGGATTTTCTTAAGGACTATGATATCACCATTCTATATTATCTCGAAAAGGCCAATATGGTGGCCGATGCCTTGAGTCGCAAGGCGGAGAGTTTGGGCAGTTTAGCATATCTACTAGTAGTAGAGAGGCCTTTAGCCTTGGATGTTCAGGCCTTGGCCAACAAGTTTATCAGATTGGATGTTTTCGAGCTGAGCCAAGTTTTGGCTTGTGTGGTTTCTCAGTCTTCTCTTTATGATTGTATCAGAGAGCGTCAGTATGATGACCCCCATCTGCTTGTCCTTAAGGACACGAATCAGCACGGTGATGACAAAGAAGTCACTATTAGAGATGGCAACGTATTATGGATGTAGGGCAGGCTATGTGTGCCCAATGTAGATGGTTTGCGTGAGTTGATTCTCTAGGAGGCTCACAGTTCGTGCTACTCCATTCACCCAGGTGCCACGAAGATGTATCAGGATCTGAGGCAGCACGGTGCCTAAATTATAAAGTATGTAGCTCGAGGACTAAATTGTCAGAAGGTGAAGTATCAGTGTAGCGGCCAGGTGGATTGCTTTAAAAGCTAGAGATTCCGGAGTGGAAATGGGAGGGGATCACTATGGATTTCGTTGTTGGGCTCCCACGGACTTAGAGGAAGTTCGATGCAGTTTGGGTGATTGTGGATAGATTGACCAAGTCAGTTCATTTCATTTATGTGGTTTCTACTTACTCTTCGGAGCAGCTGGCTCAGGTTTACATTTGCAAGATTGTCAAGCTTCATGGCATGCCGGTATCTATCATCCCTGACCGGGGTACATAGTTTACATCACGATTTTGGAGAGCGTACAACATGAGTTGGGTACTCGGGTGGAGTTGAGCACAACAATTCACCCTTAGACGGACGGACAGTCCGAGCACACTATTCAGATATTGGAGGATATGCTTCGTAAGTGTGTGATGGATTTTGGGAGTTCTTGGGATCAGTTCTTGCCACTTGCGGAGTTTGCCTACAACAATAATTTTCAGTCGACCATTTAGATGGCCCCGTATGAGGCTTTGTATGGTAGGCAGTGCTGGTCCCCGGTGGATTAGTTCGGGATGACTTTGAAAAGGTTAAATTGATTAAGGATTGACTTCGTACATCCCAATCCAGACAGAAGAGTTATGCGGATCGGAAGGTTTGCTACGTTGCATTCGTGGTTGGGGAGCGGGTCTTGCTCCGAGTTTCGCCCATGAAGGGCGTTATGAGGTTCGGGCGGAAGGGCAAGTTGAGACCTAGGTACGTCGGGCCTTTTGATATTCTTGAGAGGGTTGGAGAGGTGGCTTACATACTTGCACTACCACCTAGTCTCTGTGCAGTTCATCCAGTGTTTCATGTTTCCATGCTCCGGAAGTATCACGGCGATTCGTCTTATGTGTTAGACTTCAGCTTAGTCTAGTTGGACAAGGATCTATCTTATGTTATGGAGCCGTTGGCCATTTTGGACAGGCGGGTTCGAAAGTTGAGGTCGAAGAATATCGCTTCAGTGAAGGTTCAATGGAGGGGTCATCTAATCGAGGAGGAGACTTGGGAGACCGAACATGATACGCGTAGCCGTTATCCTCATCTTTTCACCCCTTCAGGTATGTCTCTTTAGTCATTTGAGGACGAATATTTGTTTTAAGAGGGGGAGGATGTAACGACCCGACTGGTCATTTTGAGAGTGCTAGCCCCGGTCCCCTATTTATTGCTTCCCTTATCTTATTTTGTAGTTAGTTGACTTGTCGGGTGCTTGGTATCGATTTCGGGAGAGTTTCAGAGTAGAATGGGACACATAATCCTTAAATTGAAAGTTAAAGTCATAGTAGTCGATCATAGTTCGAATTGTGAGAAGAAGACTCCGAAATGGAGTTTTAACGGATTCAATAGCTCTGTATGGTGATTTTGGTCTTAGTTGCATGTCCAGATGTTGATTTGGAGGTCCGTAGGTCATTTAGGCGTTAATTGGCGAAAGTTGGAAGATTTTGGAAGGTTTGACCGGGAGTGGACTTTTTGATATCGGGGTTGGATTTCAATTCCGGAAGTTGTCCGTAATGTCAAATATGACTTGTATGCAAAATTTGGTGTCAATCAGAGTTGTTTTGGTATGAATCGGCGTTGGTTTTAGAATTTGGAAGTTCATCGTTCATAGGCATGAATTTGGGTTGCGATTCGTAGAATTTATGTTGTTTGATGTGACTTATGACCTTAAGTAGGTCCGTTATGTGTTTTGGAACTACTTGGTATATTCGGACGGGGTCCCGGGGGCCCCGGGTGTGAATCGGATTGAAATCGGATCAAATTGGACTTGTTGAGTTTTTGCTGAAGTTGGTAATTCTGGTGTCTTCGCACCTGCGGAGGGATTGGCCGTAGGTGCAGGCTTGCAAAAGCGAGCACTTGGTCGTAGATGTGGATTCGGGCATGCCCAGCTGGGGGCGCAAAAGCGAAATATGTTCCGCACAAGCGGCTTTGCTTCTGCGATGGGGAGAATTGCAAAGGCGCAGGTGCGGCCCTTGCCCACTTAAGCGGAGAGTGAGGATTTAGTCTTGACCGCACCTACAATGGAATTCCACAAGTGTGGAGCCGCAGGTGCAGCAATAAGGCCCGCAGATGCAGATTCATTGGGCGGAAAAGGAGATTTTCGAGGGTTTGATTTCATAATTCATTTTGGGACCTAGAGAGCTCGGATTGAGGCGAAAGTTTGAGGGATTTTCATAGGAAGCATTTGGGTAAGGATTCTTGACTTGTTTTTGATTAATTCCACCAAAAATCTATTGTTGTTTTCATCATTTAATTGGTGATATTAGTTGAAAATTTGAGAAAACTTCCTAAGGCTAAAATTTGGAATTTTGAAAGTCGATTTGAGGTCGGAGTTGAGTAATTCTTGTATGGTTGGACTCGATATCGAATGAGTGTTTGGATTTTATGATTTTGGTGGGGTTTCGAGACGTGGGTCCCGATCGACCTTTTGGAGCGATTTTCAATTCTTTGCTAAAGTCGTAATTTCATTATTTAAATTAGTTTTATAAAGTTATATTTATAGTATGAAATAGTTTTTGTCTAGAGTCAAGCCGAATGGAGTAGGAAAATCGAGGGAAAGGCCTTTTTATTGACTGATTGAGCGAGGTAAGTGACTTGTCTAACCTTGTATGCTGGAAAATCTCCTTAGGATTTTGTATTGTTGTGATAATTTTTTATACGCCAGGGTCGTGCACGCGAGGTGACAAGTGCGTACACTAGCTAAATGTTGACATTCCGATTTTATCTAAGTAGTTTCCTTTTTATGCCTTAACTGAGTTACTTTAGCATGTATAGTCATCATATTTAGCCTAATTTCACCTGTCTACTTGTCTTATCTCTTATTTGCAACTTGTACTACATGTTTAGTTGAATTACCTGCTTTCTTGATTCCATATTCCTTATTTAACCGTGAGATTCTTTACTTGAAATTGCTATCCTTGAAATATCATTGTTTCAGTTGTTATGTCTTAGTTTCCATGATTATTGTTGAGATAACTGTTTTATTGTTGCACGAGATTTCTGCCGTACGGTTGTTATTGTTTACACGAGGTTTCTGCCGTGCCGTTGTGATTATTGATATGCATGCGGTGGTGTAAGGTCTGGATTTTGAAACGTATGCGGTGAAATAAGATGGTCTTGAAACGCATTGCTAGTAGGGGAACTACTAGAAGTCATGCGGTGTGATAAGGTTGGTTAAAACGGGGGATGTTATTCGAGAAAATAATTTTTAAAACAAACTATAAAGGCCCCCGCAGTGATACAAGGAAAGATTGTGAGATAGTTAATTTTGGGACTACGAGGCGGTACCTCGGGAGTGCCCCTATTAATTTCCTCTATTTGCTATATTGTTGTTGTTGTTGTTGTTGTTGTTGTTGTTGTTGTTGTTGTTATTGTTGTTGTTGTTTCCTTTAACTTGTAAGATTTTTGCTTTCCTTTCATTTTGTATTGGATTTTCTTTGATTCCGTGTTATTACCTTCCGTAAATTTTTATTGTTTCACTTCTCTGTCATTTCATTATATTATTATATCTTCTGCCTTGTTTCTTATTATTCTAGTAGGGCTCTGACCTGACCTCGTCACTACTCTACCGAGGTTAGGCTTGGCACTTACTGTGTACCGTTTTGGTGTACTCATACTACGCTTCTACATATATTTTTGTGCAGATCCAGGTACTGCCTACCAGGCCAGGTATCAGTGAGCTAGTCCGAACGTGGAGACTTCAAGGTACATCTGCCATTGTCCGCAGACCTCGGAGTCCCCCTCTACCTTTATTATGTTGTCACCTTATACTCATTAGACTATGATATATAGGGATATTTAGTATTTCTCTTTAGAGATTGTGGCTTGTATATACTGGGTTTTGGGAGTTGTTATTACTTGAAGTGCAGTTTTTGTTTATTACATATGTTGACGTTTTGAGATTTGACTTAATATTTCAGTTACTCTGCATACTTGTTAGGCTTACCTAGTCTTAAAGACTAGGTGCCGTCACGACATCCTATGGAGGGAAATTGGGATCATGACATTATAGCACAAGATTATACAAAATATGAGAATTAGTTTCATGTCTTGCTTCTTAAGTGATATCTAATAATTATATTTAATTTTTATCTAGAAGATTTAAATTTTAATATAATTTGCATATAATCCAAATAACAGTTATAATTTGATATTTGTCCGTGCATCGCGCGGATAATAACACTAGTATATATTAAGAAAGATAGCAGAGAAACAGAAGTTCCCAACCATTCTTAATATAACATGAAAAATACTGTCTTACTTTTAAATTGTATCAAAATGGGATGAATAAAGCAATTTTGAACAACTGAAAATGATAAACAACAGAACTATTATTGAAGGAGCCTGTACTCTTTCAATCTCCTTTGAAATAGAAACCTTTGGTCAATGTTTCCTTTTTTTATCATGTCAATCCGTGAACTAATATCCGAGAAATCATATCATCGTAGTTTATCCACTTAAATGTCGCAAAATTTCATGTGATCAGTATTTTCTAGAATATTTTAACGGTTGGAATTTCGATTGTGATTATCTTAGATGTTCTGCGAAAGTGTAGCATTTCACATTATCGTAGATGTTAGTTTTACTCTTTATGTAATTGAAAGTAAGTGTTACTTATTCTCACACCTGAATACTAGAATAGAAAGATAATGATCTAAAAGAAAATGATGCTGATCATAATATAATGTATGTTGAAAACTTAAAAGTAAACATTTTTTGCGTATTGTGCATGTATGATTTAAAGGATAAGACAACTATGTAATTCACATGATTTAAACTATATGATTATTCGCACATGACATTCAAACTCTAGTAGCAAAGAGTTTATATATACTTTGAACGTATTCTAAAATCCTTGTTATCCTTACTTTTTATGAGAATCCGTCGTATCACGACTCGTTTGTAAGTATCATTAATAGGCCTAAACTTCTAATGCTTTAACTTTTAAGTATTATTTTCATCTTAAATTTGGATTAAATTTTTTTGACTTGTCATCTTTAATTCGAGCTTCGACGAAATACTCCCTTTTGCCTAAAATACACGTACCAATTGTAATACTCAACTCCCACGTCCTTTTCAGTTGACAGTTGAAGTCAAGTCTTTCATCACTTAAACAACTTTCCTTATAATGTATGATTACCCAATTATTTTACGAACTCACGCCTTATTGATATGATATTGGATATACTGATAATATTACAAAAATAACCAAAGTAAGCTACAAATATCAAAATAAACAATAAAATGTCGATGAGGCGCACATATTATGAAAACTTTTAAATTTTATTTACTGATGATATAAAATAATTTAGACACTCAATATATTTTGATATATTGATTAGTTGAATATAATACAATATAAAAGAAATATTACACTATAACGCCACTCTAAAAGATAATTACTGTCTGTAATAAGTGCGATAAGGCTGTTAACTTACTATAACACGAATTAAAACATATTAATATTGAAAAAATTTGTACTCCGTCCATGTATATTGTGTACCCTAAAAAAGGATAACAATTGAATTCATATGTGGTTTTAAGGATATGTGAATTAATTCAATAGGAGTGATTAATGACGTTAGATTAAGCAAATGAAAAACGTAATAGGTGACCAAACCAATGATAAGGGTGATTCTGAGCTCGGTTGATGGCTTGACAAAGAACCTACCCTCGATTCCAAGCTTATACTTATGAAGAACTTAAGAACAAGAATAAGAACTTTGAACAACAAAGAGAATTGAAATAAATTGCCTTGATATGCGTGTTACCATGTCCCTAATATCACTGATTCACTGCTGATACGGGCCGAGATTTATGCCGTGACATCCGGTTGGGCACGGATGTCATGGCTCTTTGTTAGTCGTGTTCGACCGTTTGGTAATACTCTCCGAGTTGAGGGATTCGAACCGGACTCGAGAGATGTGACCCGATGCTTTCGAGCGCGGATGTTTTGCTCGATCCTCGATGCGAGAGGTTTTTTGCCCAGACTCTGATTCCTTATGATCACGTTCCAGTTCCATTTGTCTTATCAGAAAACCGAGATGTTCAATGAGTCTGACTTTGCCCGTACAAATAGTCCCCTCATTTCTTAGGGAGGAGGTTTACCAAAACGATAAGAAACGACAGATGCTTTTCACCTCCTTCTTTAATACGTGGCAGCAAAAACAACAAAGAAGCCGAAACGTCTCATCAGTCACGTCGTTCTGACTTTGAGCATGTGTCAGCCATCGGCAAGTGCATAAATGACTAGAATTTATTTTTCAATTGCCAGTGGTGCATATTATGGTTGTTTCAGTACTTCTGTCAGCCTTGCACCTCTATTGAGTAATGCTTGAGTCGCAACATCAAGGTCTGAGCCAAATTGAGCAAGGGCGGCCACTTCGCGATATTTTGCCAATTCTAGTCTTGAACTTAGCGCAGACTTGTTTCATAGTTTTCAACTGAGTGGCAGACCCGACGCGAATGACAGATAAGCCAACCTTAATTGCAGGTCTAATTCCGCGATAAAAGAGCTCTGTTTCCTCACCTCTGAATGAGAAGCGTCACAAAACCTTTATAAAAGCGTTTATTCTTCTTCATTTTTTACCGTTTGACCAAGCTTCTACCTTCGATTCTTAAAGTTGTTACTCGCCTTCTTCATACTTCCATATCTTTACCTTCATTCTTCAAAATTTCTTAGTAATTTTCGGGTTTTTACCTAGTCTTTACCCAAATCAGCGCACTTGACTCTTCATTTTTCAAAACCTTTTCTTAGACCTTTCAAACTTTTTTCGGATAACAGTGGCTAAAACATCCAAATCTGTTCCTCAACAAGTCGCTTCTTCTTCATCCTAACCAACCGCTAAAATCGAGGCGGTCACTTATGATATAGTCGTCCTCAAGACGTCTGCTCCTGGCGCGGCTACCCATGAACCAGCTACCGAGTCTCCCTTAAAAATGTTCATCCCCAGAGGCTGCTCAGTCACATATGACTTTAAGGTCGAAAAGCCCTCATCGATGTAGGGCCGTGGTGAAGGAGTATCAAGGTATATATTCTCCATTACCGAAAACGTCCTTCCCGTGGTCCGAGGGGATTGCAATTGGAGGGTAAGGACGTAGTAGTCCACGGGCCTGAGGACGCCATCACTACCCATGTAGAGGGGTATCTAAGTGTTTACACTTATCCCTTCACATTGGGCCCGGTGGACCCGGTTATCTTGGACTTCTGCAAGAGGTACAAAGCATTCCTCGGTCAGATCCACCCGTGCTGTGGAGGATCATGATTCTCCTTCATTACTTCGTGAACAAGACCGAATCCCGTCGGTTCACCATCGATCACCTACTCCCCCTATACAGTCCCCGAATCTTCCAAGGGGGACTAATAAAGCTTACACGCGAGGCCAGCAAAGCCCTATTCTCCATTATCGATGAGGACCGGGACTGGGGCTGGCAGGGACGCTTCGTTCGGATGAAGACCGAAGACTTGATTCCCCCTGAGTTCATGTCATTCCCCGTGAAGTGGAATGCATCTTGTAAGTACAATTTCCCTTTAAATGCCAAGTTAACATTCATTTCCTTTTTTCTCACTGGTACTTGTGGTGGTGTAGCCGTCGCTCGAGTCCCAAACGCTATCCCTCGGCTTAAGGAGTAGATCGAGGGCATTTGTTCATTATTCTGAGAGTAGATGGCGCAAACTCTCGAGGGGCGGTAGGAGGTCCGTTCTTATGGTAAGACCCTTCCCTGAATAGGTAACATCAGGCTCTCCCATTCGCATTGTATTTACTCTCTTTTCTTCACTTTTATTTTTGCAGGTTTGCCTAAGACCATTGAACCCAAGTCTTTAAAAGGGTATGAGGATGTGTCATTGTCCGCCCTCCACTTTTGGGCAACTCGGGACTGCAGCGGAGGAAAAGAAGAAAAGGAAGGCTTCGGGCTCCCCGAGCTTAGAGAAGAAGAAGCCAAAGAGAAGGTTGGCCCGTAAGCCAAAGGAAAGTTCTAGCTCTCGAGCATCTAACTCGGACTCGCTTCTTCGGCTCAGGATGAGCCCAAGGAAGACAATTTTTTCGTGGCCCACGGGCTGACTTCTCTCGAGGAGCAGGCGGTTGTTGAGGAGGAGATCCATGAGGTCGATCTCCCTCAGAGTCAGGAGGCTGATGAGGAGACCAGGGCTGAGACTTCCCAGGATACTGGCTACGCTGCGAAGGAGGCACCCAGCGTAATAGAGATTTCAGGTTCTCCTTCCTATACCAAGTCCATGCTCGAGGAGGCCCGAGCAGGGAAGGAGAGGTCTAATAAAGGGGTTCATGGCATGGACAGTCCCTTTCGTTCATTTTTCGATGGCGTGGACTCGTCTATTTTAGAAGACTTTTCCGGGCTGGGCAACCTGGAAGTGCCGAGAAAGGATCCATCTTCAGAAGTTGGCAAGTTGAACTCGAGCCGAAAGTTAATCAACCAGTTCCCCGCCCCGAGTGTGGATCCCGGCTATAAGAGGTTGATAATCATCACTATCCCAGAGGATGCCCAGGGTTCTTTCTGCTCCCGTGGGAGTAACGAGCTACCTCCGATGCCTGGTGACGGGAGAAGACTAGGCAAAAATGAACAGGTATTGAATCGGGTAAGGCATCATTATGCTCTTTCTAACTTTGACTTAGTTTTTGATATTTCTCATGGGTTGATTTTTCTTTTACCCTTTTGCTGGCCTCGATACTTCATCAAAAAAGCTTTTTTCGGTACCAGACTGAGGTTAACCAGTTTGATCTTGAGGTCAAGGAGCTTGCCGAGAAAAGAGATATGTACAAGCTTCTCAGCGAGCAACACGAAGGGGCCATCAAGGACTTACAGGCCGAGCTGGATGAGGCTTAGAAGGAGGCCTCGATCCTGAGGCGGGAACATGTTGATCTAGTCGAAAAGGTAAAAGTTTTTGAAGTTAGCAATGAATACTTAGCCACAGAGACTAACAACCAAACCTCGCAGGTTCAGAAGAAGATTAACCGGATCAACCAACTCCGAGCTGAAATGAATAAGGTCCAAGCCATGGCTGATGGTTGGAAGAGAAAAACAGACCTGCTAGCTACGGATAAGGAAATTGCCTAGAACAGTTGGAATCTGTAGAGGTTCAACTCCGGGTAGCGAAAGAAAAAGCCGACAAGCGGTCCCAGTTGAATGATGAACTTCGATCACAATTGAGCTCAGCTTTGGCAGAGCGGGACGCCCTCGGTAACGAAGAAGCTATAAAGTCTCAGCTACACACAACCTCTAGCGATGCTGAAGAGATGGTGGCCCAGCATAGGGCCGATGTCGAAGCAGTCGAGGCTCGCCTGAAGACTACTGCTGAGTGCGTGAGGCGGCTATCCGGAGCGAGACCCTCGAAGAGATCCATGTCGGAGGCTTCAAACTGCCGGTCGAGATCGAGGAGGCGAAAATACTTGAGGTCGAGGCCAAGAAGCAAGCTGAACCCGAAGATGAAGAAGGCTCCGAGGACTCCAAAGAACCTGAAGGCCCAGACATCTCTGTTGACGAGTGGGGTTCTGGTGAAGATCAGGCGTAGATGTCTTAGGATTATTTTATTTTATTTTTTGCATCCTCTACGTATATTTTATTGAGGAAATGTTATTAGCTATGAATTCGAACTTTTTGGTATTTTTTGTTTCTTCGGATGATATGATGGGTCAATCATTTGCTTCATTGGTTCCAACGGTGGTAGTTGCGGAATCTGCTATTGGGTTAGCTATTTTTGTTATTACTTTCTGAGGGACTACGCGCTTTCAATCCCTTACAGCTGCCTTCCAAGCCCTTCCACTACCCGAACTACCAATCGCCCCACTATCTGCTAATCTGGTTCGACTCGAACATGTGTCATGTCAAGCTTCCTGACCTGCTTTGTACCAGCCGGTGTTTTGTGTACTACTGGGCCTTTGTAAATATATTCCGGAATGTAAAATATTTCCCTTTTGGCAACGTGCAAGTCTATTATCTTAGCATCATTTTACGATTGCAAATATTTCTAATGCCTTAGCATATAATCAAACGTAGTAATAAGTCACTTTTCGGAGGTCCGAACAAGACCTATCCTTGATGCAATTTTTGCTTGAACTTGTGTAAGCTCGGAGTGAATGGAAATTTCCCCAAGATGCTTCCTTAAATATTGTTAGACTGTATCTTTGCCGAGGGTAACCTTTGAACAAGTTTAGAATTTTGTTGAAGGCCGTATGTTTTGATTACGGGCTTCGAACGTCTCCGAACCATTTTTAGGGTGACCGTAGCCTTTTAGGTTTGGGCACTGCCTAATAGGTTTTGTGCCTTTGAGTTTTGATAACCCGAGCCGCTCGAGATTATCTCCAACTGTAGTCCCCAAGTAGGGTTATCCCTTTGGGCTCGGATAAGGGTGGCCCTTGGGCTCGATAGTTCCCGGGTAAGAATAGCCCTTAGGATCGATATTTTTAAGAAGCAAAAAATGTTTGTTAGCAACGTAGGAAATTTCTTTCATTTTTGTGTGTAACATACAAGATTGTAAGCGTGCAAAAGGTCGTATTATGGCAGAGTTGACCTATGCAGGCACGGTTCATTTGACCGTTTGGCCCTTACGATAAATCCTAACCACCGAGCCTAGACTGTTCGAGCACAAAGTTTCCTTTTGTGCTAAAAATCATGACCCGAGGGTAATGGCCCCCAGTATTCGAGGTCAATCTTCGAGTGGCTTGGATACTGTTGAAGCGACCACTGAATCCGATTTAAAATCGATCTTCGACTCTAAATTAGCACGATTTATTGTTACCTCGTTAAAAACCTTACCGAAAAACCCATTTGGGGCAAAACTGGTTCAAGGGAAAACGAGTGCAACGCGTGGTTACAGACCTAACGGCTACATTGTCCTTCGGTTGTTGCCTGCAAGTGTTAGTCCAATTCATAATATTAAAATAAAAGTGAATGAGGTCGCACATTAGCAGTAGTATCGTTTGAAGTGGGTCACTTTCCAGCTTTTCGGTAGCTGTGCGTTGTTTCCTGCTTCGAGTTTATACGAACCTTTATCGGTAATACCGATGACTCGATATGGTCCTTCCCAATTTGGTCCTAGCTTCCTTTCGTTCGGGTTCCGAGTGTTCAGTGTTACTCTTCTTAACACCAAGTCCCCGGTAATGAAGTGTCAGAGGTTGGCTCTCCGGTTATAATATCTTTCTATCGGCTACTTCTGGGCGGCCAACCGGACAAGGGAAGCCTTGCGCCTCTCATCCAGTAGTTCCATGCTCGTGCTGATGGACTCACCGTTCGATTCTTCGGTTGCATATCAAAAACTGAGGCTCGGTTCACCCACCTCAATTGGTATTAATGCTTTGGCACTGTAGACCAACGAAAACGGAGTGGCCCCGGTATTGGATTTTGAGGTCATGCGGTATGCCTACAAGACTTCGAGCGGAATTTCCTTCCACTTTTCTTTGGCATCGGTCAACCTTTTCTTAAGGTGTTGAAGGATGATTTTGTTCATCGACTTCGCCTGTCCGTTCCTACTAGGGTGATAGGGTGTTGACAAGATCTTTTTTATCTTATAGTTCTCGAAAAATTTTCTTACCTTTCACCTGATGAATTTTTTCCCGTTATCACATACTATCTCGGCCGGTATACCAAACCGGCATATTGTCTGGTCCCAAATGAAGTCGATGACTTCTTTTTCCGGGTCCTTCTCGAATGCTTTAGCTTCGACCCATTTAGAGTAATAGTCAATCATAACTAGTATAAATTGAACCTTACCAGGTGCTCATGGTAGGGGACCGGCGATGTCCATTCCCTATTTCATGAACGGCCAAGGCGATATGACCGAATGTAGTGGCTCCCCGAATTGATGGATCATTGGTGCGGCCTTTCGCGTGGCCCCGGAAATCCGGACCCGGACCGCCTAAAATTTATCCGGACATTAGGAAAGGACCTAAGGAACGTGTGACAGCGACCTGCAATGACCGTTCCTCATTTTTTGGCATTTTTAGGGAATAAAACGAGAACTCGGCCCGATTTCTATATTTTCGTATGCTATAGACCACGCCTTTTGCATGGCCCCGGGAATCCGGACCCGGGGTCTCTGACAACAGGCGCATTTTCGCACGAAGTCTTTTGCATATTTCTCCATGTCGATCCAGTAATAGCCGGTTCTGATTATCTTACGAACCAACGATTCTGCCCCCGAATGATTTCCGATAGGTGCCTTCGTGAACTTCCCTTAAAACATATTCGGTGTCTCCCGACCCCAAGCATATGGTGAGCGGGCCATCGAACGTTTTTCTGAATAGAGTATCTTTAGACAGGCTAAACCTGGCTGCCTTCGTGTACAGAGCTCTCGATTCTTTGGGATCCGAAGGAAACTTCCCAGTCTTCAAGTAATCTATATACTTATTTCTCCAGTCCCAGGTTCAACTCATTGAGTTTATCTCCGCATGGCCTTCTTCCACTAGTGATTTCATGATTTGTGCAACCATTCCAAAGCTGAATTCATCGTCATGTACTGATGACCCCAAGTTAGCCAGAGCATCGGCGTCGCTATTTTGATCCCCGAACACATGTTTTAGGGTCCATTACTTGAATTGATGCAGCGTTACCTGTATTTTATCCAAGTATCTTCACATTCGTTCCTCTTTCACTTTGAATGTACCATTAACTTGATTTACCAAAAGGAGGGAATCCCATTTAGCTTCGATCACTTAGGCCCCCAGGCTTTTAGCCAATTTGAGACTTGCAATCATGGACTCATACTTGGCCTCATTATTAGTCAATTTCACAGTTCTAATAGATTGCCTAACAACGCTATCCGTGGGCGGCTTCAACACGATGCTGAGTCTGGACCCTTTTGCGTTCGAGGCACCATTCGCAAAGAGGGTCCTGATTCCCGAGGAGGTCCCTGAGGTTAACAACAATTCCTTTTTGACTTCGGGTATTAAGGCCAGCGTGAAGTTGTCCACGAAGTCTGCCAAAATTTGAGATTTGATGGCGGTTCGGGGTCGATATTCGATATTATACCCGCTAATTTCCACGGCCCATTTGGCCAATCGTCCCGAGAGCTTGGGTTTTTGCATTATGTTCCTCAATGGGTAAGTAGTTACGAAACATATAGGATGACATTGAAGATATGTCTGTAAGTTTCTGGAGGCGCTTAGAAAAGCGAGCGCCAATTTCTCCAGGTGAGGATACCTTGTTTCGGCCTCGCCTAGGGTCCTGCTAACATAATAGATAGGAATTTACGTACCTTCCTCCTCCCGGACTAAGACTCCCCTTACTGCTATCTCGGATACTGCTAAGTACAGGTACAACTGCTCGTCTGCCTTCAGAGTATGAAGAAAAGGTGGACTCTTAAGGTACCAGTTGAGTTCTTCCAAAGCTTGCTGGCACTCCGGGGTCCACAAAAAGTTATTCTTCTTCTTCTTCAATAATGAGAAGAACTGATGGCTCTTAGCGGAGGACCTTGATATGAACCGACCCAGGGCGGCTATGCGCCTGGTTAGCCTTTGAACGACCTTGACATTTTCCACCACGATGATGTCTTCTATAGCTTTGATTTTGTTGAGATTGATCTCGATTCCTCGGTTGGACACCATGAATCCAAGGAACTTCTCGGACCCGACCCTGAATGCGCATTTCTCCATGTTCAACTTCATTTTGTATTTCTTCAGTATGTTGAAGGTTTTTTGCAAATGTTCCAAATGGTTCTCTGCTCGCACGGACTTAACTAACATGTCATCAATGTAAACCTCCATTGATTTTCCTATTTGTTCTTCGAACATTCGGTTTACTAGGTGTTGGTAAGTGGCACCGACATTTTTTAGTCCCAACAACATTACGTTATAACAATAGGTGCAAAATTTAGTGATGAAGGAAGTTTTTTCTTGATCGCCGGGTCCATCTGGATTTGGTTGTACCCAGAATAGGCATTGAGAAAGCTGAACATCTCGTGGCCGGCCGTCGTATGATCATGCAATCGATATTAGGCAAAGGAAAAGAGTCTTTAAGGAACGCCTTGGTCAAGTCTTTATAATCTATGCACATTCTTAATTTATTTCCCTTTTTAGGTACTACTACTACGTTAGCTAACCAATCCGGGTACTTAACTTCCAGAATAGAACCTATTTTAAGGAGTTTGGATATCTCGTCTTTGATGAATCCATGCTTGACTTAGGACTGAGGCCTCCTTTTCTGCATAACCGGGTGGAACTTCAGATCCAAACTTAGCTTGTTAGTAGTTATTTCTGGTGAGATCCCTGTCATATCAAGATGGGACCAAGCGAAACAATCTACATTAGCTATAAGGAATTCAATGATTTTTTTCCTGAGCTTGGGATTTAACCCCGTGCCAAGGTATACCTTCCGATCGAGTAAGTGTTCGATCAATATGACTTGCTCCTGCTCCTCAATCGTTGACTTGGTGGCATCGGAATCGTCAGGGGCGATGAATGACCTAGGAACTCCGTATTCATCATTTTCGCTTGCTTTTTGCTTCTCCAGATCGATCCGGGTCGGTGTCTGTGATTTCTATTTAGTTTCTTCCTTCCGAATCGACTTCGAGTTCTTTGATGTCGAGAGGGAAGATATCAGGCTCACCTCATCAACCATGAACATTTCTTTTGCGGCCGGCTGTTCTCCATAAACTGTTTTGATCCCTCTCGGTGAGGGGAACTTCAATGCCTGGTGCAGTGTCGAGGGTATTGCCCTCATGTTGTGAATCCATGGCCTTTCGAATAGAGTGTTGTACCTCATATCCCCCTCGATGAGGTAGAACTTCATTTCCTGAATGGTTCCGGCTAAGGCTGGCTACGGGTCCGGTCCGGTCACGGACCGGATTTTTTTTCCGGTCCGATCCGGTCCGGTACCATTACTACGCCCAAAACCGGACCAAACCGGTCCCAAACGGTCCGGACTCACCGGTTAAATCTCGTTAGACCGGACCAGGACCGGTACCGGTGGCCGGTATACCGGTCCGATCCGGTCCGGTCGCCGGTTTATTCTATTTTTTTTTGATTTTTTTTTAATAATTAGTTACCATTGACTCATTTATTTAACTTTATAAATAATTGAAAATTATGTTTCAAATCCGAATTTTAGAATTAAAGAAGTTACTATATAATATTCTTATAAGTTTTTGGAAATATAACTTATAATTAGAAATATAACTTATTCAAAGTTAGTAAAATTATAAATTTTGTAGTAGTGTAGTAGAAGGAAATTATAAGTTTTGAAAAATATAACTTATAATTAGAATTAAAGAAGTTACTATATAATATTCTTACAAAGTTTCAATTAGTTTCAAACTTTATAATATTTGATTCAAATTTCAAACCTTTAAATATATTCAAAGTTAGTAAAATTATAAATTTTGTAGTAGTGTAGTAGAAGGAAATTATAAGTTTTGAAAAATATAACTTATAATTAGAATTAAAGAAGTTACTATATAATATTTTTACAAAGTTTCAATTAGTTTCAAACTTTATAATATTTGATTCAAATTTCAAACCTTTAAATATATTCAAAGTTAGTAAAATTATAAAATATAAGAACACAAGACAAGAGTTGTGAAATGAACTTTGAGCAATTTTATTAATATGTAGTTTGATGTATAAAATTACATTCTTTTAAACATGCTCGCTAGTTTTTTCAATATAGCTGTAGGCTTTTCCTTTGGAACAGGTTGTTGTTGTTCCGGTTCGTCGTCGTCGTCTTCTTGATCTTCTTCATCTTCCGTGTCGTTGGTTTGATTCCCTTCTTCGCTAGTTCCGTCGCTCAATATTTGATCCATGTATGCTCTATCCTTTTTCTGTGAAAGCTCCGGTATTCCAAAGTTTCTTCGCTCTGCTCTGATCCAATCTCTGAATAGGACTCC